>CAUYON010070428.1:0-21833 GCA_963573935.1 Arctocebus calabarensis | reverse complement strand
ACAGAAGCTTTTCAGTTTAATTAAGTCCCATTTGTTTATTGCTGCAGTTGTTGCTATTGCCATGGCAGTCTTCCTCATAAAGTCTTTCCCCAGGCCAATATCTTCCAGTGTTTTTCCAATTCTTTCTTTGAGGATTTTTATCATCTCATGCCTTAAATTTAAGTCCTTTATCCATCTTGAATCAATCTTTGTAAGTGGAGAAAGGTGCACATCCAGTTTCAGTCTTTTACATATGGATGTCCAATTCTCCCAGCACCATTTATTGAATAGGGAGTCTTTCCCCCAGTGAACGCTCTTGTTTGGTTTATCGAAGGTTAGATAGCTGTAAGTTGTTGGTTTCATTTCCAGATTTTCTATATGATTCCAAGTGTCTAGGTCTCTATTTTTTGTACCAGTACCATGCTGTCTTGACCACTATGGCCTTGTAACACAGCCTAAAATCTGGCATGGTGATACCCCCAGCTTTGTTTTTATTACTAAGAACTGCCTTTTTTAGCTATATGGTTTTTTTTCTGGTTTCATACAAAGCACAGAATAATTTTTTCCAGGTCTTGAAAGTAGGATGTTGGTATTTTAGTAGGGATGGCCTTGAATCGGTAAATTGCTCTGGGAAGTATAGGCATTTTAAACAATGTTGATTCTTCTTAGTCATGAGCATGGTATGTTCTTCCATTTATTAAAATCCTTTATAAGGTTTCATAATTTTCTTTATAGAGATCTTTTACCTCTTTTTTTAGGTATATTTCTAAGTATTTCATTTTCTTTGAGGCTATGGTGAAGGGAGTTGTGTCTGTGATTAACCTCTCATCTTGACTGTTGTTGGCATATACAAAGGCAACTAACTTATGGACATTGATTTTATATCCTGAGACATTACAGTATTTTTTTATGACTTCCAGGAGTCTGGTAGTTGAGTCTTTGGGGTACTCTAAGTATAAGATCATATCATCAGCAAAAAGGGAGAGTTTGACCTCCTATGTATCCATCTCGATGCCCTTTATTTTCTGGTCTTATCTAATTGTATTGGCTAGAACTTCCAGCACTATGTTGAATAGCAATGGTGACAGAGGACACCCTTGTCTGGTTCGAGTGCTAAGAGGAAAAACTTTTAGTTTTACTCCATTCAGTAAAATATTAGCTGTGGGTTTGTCATAGATAGCCTGTATCAGTTTAAGGAATGTGCCACTTGTAACTATACTCCTCAGTGTTCTAATTAGAAAGAGATGCTGGATTTTATCAAATGCTTTTTCTGCGTCTATTGAGAGGATCATATAGTCCTTGGTTCTGCTTCTGTTGATACGGTGAATAATGTTGATGGACTTTCGAATATTAAACCAACCCTGCATCCCTGGGATAAAACCTACTTGATCATGATGTATAACTTTTTTGATGATAAGCTGTAATCTATTGGCCAACATTTTGTTGAGAATTTTTGCATAAATTCATTAGTGAAATTGGTCTAAAGTTCTCCTTTTCAGTTGGGTCTTTTCCTGGTTTTGGTATTAGGGTGATGTTTGCTTCATAGAACATATTGGGGAGGATTCCTTCCTCCTCAATTTTTTGGAATAATTTCTTTAGTATAGGAATAAGCTCTTCTTTGAAAGTTTGATAAAATTCTGGTGTGAGACCATCTGGACCAAGGCATGGTTTTGTTGGGAGATTTTTTATTGTTTCTTTGATCTCAGTGCTTGAAATTGGTTTGTTCAGGAGACCTATTTCATCTGGGCTAAGTCTAGGGAGAGGATGTTATTCCAAATATTGATCCATTTCCTTCACATTGTCAAATTTCTGGGCATAAAGTTTCTGGTAGCATTTAAAGATAATCTCTTGTATTTCTGTAGCATCAGTCATTATTTCCCCTTTATCATTTCTGATTGAAGTTACTAAAGATTTTACCTTTTTATTTCTAGTTAATCTGGCCAAAGGCTTATCTATTTTATTTATTTTTTCAAAAAAGCAGCTCATTGTTTCATTAATTTTCTGAATGATTCTTTTGTTTTCAATTTCATTGATCTCTGATTTAATTTTGGATATTTCTTTTATTCTGCTGGGTTTAGGCTTAGATTGTTCTTCTTTTTCCAATTTCATCAGATGGCTTGTGAGTTTGTTGATATGCTCTTTCTGTTTTTTGAATGTAGGCTTCTAAAGTGATAATTTTTCCTCTCAGGACTGCTTTTGCTGTATCCCATAGGTTTTGGCAGTTTGTGTCTTCATTGTTGTTATACTCAAGGAAGTTAATGATTTCCTTTTTTATTTCTTGCTGCACCCAAGAGTCATTCAGCATAAGGTTGTTTAACTTCCATGCCTTTGTGTGAGGTTGAGCATTTGAGTTCCACTTTTAGTGCCTTGTGGTCTGAAAAGATGCAAGGTAGGATTTCAATTCTTTTGATACTGCTGAGGTTTGTTTTGTGTCCTAGGATGTGATCAATTTTGGAGAATGTTCCTTGGGGCTGATGAGAAGAATGTATATTCTATATCTTTGGGATGGAGCGTTCTATATACATCTACAAAGCACAGTTGTTCTAAAGTCTCATTTAAGTCTCTAATGCCTTTATTTAATTTCTGTTTAGAGGATCTGTCCAGCTCTGAGAGAGGGGTATTAAAGTTCCCTGTTATTATGGTGTTATAGGATATTGTATTGCTCAAACTAAGCAGGGTCTGTTTCACCAATCTGGGAGCATTTAAATTGGGTGTCTTTTTTATACAATAACTTTTGTTTCCTTTGGGTAAACATCCAGACATAGGATTGCTGGATCAAATGATAGGTCTACTTTCAGTTCTTTGAGGCATCACTGCCTTCCCTGGAGGCTGTACTAGTTGGCAATCCCACCAGCAGTGTATGAGGCCCCTTTCTCCAAACATCTATGCCAGGATCTGTTGTTTGGACACTGGGATAAAAGTCATTTTCCCTGGGGTTAGGGGACATCTCATTGTGGTTTTGATTTACATTCCCTGATAATTAGAGACACTGAGTATTTTTAATGTTTATTGGGCATTAATCTATCTACTTTAGGAAAACATTTGCTGGCGTCTTTTGCCCATTTTTTGTAATGGAATTGTTTGATGTCTTCTTGCTAATTTGCTCGTGTTCTTTGTAGATTCTAGTTATTAGCCCTTTACTAGATATATTACATGCAAATATTTTCTCTCATTTTGCAGATTTTCTATTAAATCTATTGACTGTTTTGTTGGCTGTACAGAGGCTTTATAATTTCTGTTCAACATAGTGCTGGAAGTCCTAACCAGAGAATGAAATCAAAGGGAATTCAAATAGAGAGAAAAAGTCAAATATCACTCTTTGCTGACAATATGATCTTATGTCTAGAAAACCCCAAAAGCTCCACCAAGAACTCCTGGAATTGATGAGTAATTCAGTCGCATCTCAAATTACAAAATCGATGTACACAAATCAGTAGCATTCCTATACACCAACAACAGTCAAGCTGAAAATCAAATCAGAGACTCAATGCCTTTCACAACAGCAACAAAGAAAATAAAATACCCAGGAACATATGTAATGAGGGAGATAAAAGACTTCTACAGTGAGAACTAGGAAGCATCAAGGAAGGAAATCGCAGTGGATATAAACAAATGGAAAAACATCACGCTTGTGAATTGGCAAAATCATCATTATTATAGTTTTTATATTATCCAAAGCAATTACAGATTCAATGCACTCCCCATTCAAATATCAATGCTATTTTTTTAAGATCTAAAAAAAAATGATTTTTATGCTTTGTATGGAGCCAGAAAACACCCTGAATAGCCAAAGCAACCTTAAGCAAATAAGAACCAATTTGGAGGCATGACCATTTCAGACTGCAAGCTATACTACAAAGCTACAGTCACCAAAACAGCATGGAACAAAAACAGAAGCATAGTCCAGGGGATATGAATAGAAAATTCAGGTACAAAACCATCCCCATATTGCCATCTGATCTGTGACAAGGCAGACCAAAACATACACTGGGGAAAAGAATCCCTCTTCCACAAATGGTGCTGGGAAACTAGATGACCACATGATAAAGACGGAAACAGGATCTGCACCTCTCAGCACTCACAAAAATTAACTCATGGTGGATAACAGACTCAAACCTAAGGCGAGTGATTATAAGAACTCCAGAAGGATAGATCGGAAAAACTCGTACAGATATCAGCTTAGGAAAAGAACTTATAAAGACCCCAAAGGCAGTCACAGCACAGCAACAAAAATAAATGAGACCTATTGTAAGTAGTGAATATTGTTTATCAATTATAGTAGAACTCCTGTAACTTGGCTACCCAACATACTTTAACAAACTGGTCAACATATACAGCTGGCCAGAGTAAGGAACTAGGCCTGCTATACTGATACGTACATGTGGTGTTTGTCCAGTCCATGAAAATTAAGTCAGCTTAAAGAAGTGGTCAGTATAGGATGGTGGTCAGCTATGGAAGTTCTGCTGTATCTTGAATCATACATTATACTCTCTTTTTCAGTACTTCAATACATTTATAAAACTGCTACCCTACATTATAAAAATCCAAATAAAGACCAGGTCTTCAAAGTTTTTTACTCACTTTCCTACAGTGAATTTTTTTTTTTTTTTAGGTCAACGTATTTCTTATAGAGAGTTGTCAGTTTTCATCTAATGAAATGATGGTATGGTAATTTTCTTTTCATAAATTATATTTAACATGAATGACCCATGAAGGGAGAAACTGAAATGCCTTAGTTCACTGCTGTATTTCCAGGGTCTTAACACTACTTTGCATATAGAAAGTTATTGAATGATGGATAACTGAATGAATGAATGACAAATACACACAACAGCATCATAATGCATCCTTCAAAACTGAGTTTGACTCATCACAGGTGCACCAACTAAGGTAACATTACTTTTGGATTCGTGCTTTATCTTAGAACTTGGTTATTTAAGAGCACAATCGACCATTTAAAAGTGAAGATATCAAATAAATATGAGCATGGACACCACCTGGACACAACCAGCTTAGAGTGGAATATTTTATTTACCTGCATCCATTAATGCCAGTATCTTCCTAAATGAATTTTCTCAATGACTAAACACATTCTTTAAAATACTGGCTTAGGGTGGGGGGAGGAGAGTTAGAATAGTAGTGAGGAACAATTTCCCCTATGACAAGAGCATCTTTCCCTTTCTGGATAAAGTTGATGAACGTGAGGATGCGGATAGCACCTAGAATGCTGATGGGATGTCCCTGTGAACGGCAGCCACCCCCCACCACGGCGAGTGGTTCACAGGGACCGAGCGCATTAGCCAACTGCAACCAGGCTTGTCGGCCTCCAGGGCCATCTTCAATCTATCTTATTGCCTCTCTCCCTGATCCCTTTTTGTTGAGTAAACCCAGTATCAAATGAGAAAGAAAACTTAGAGCATTTCTGCTTATGATATTTAGACGAAGGGTGTCAAATCACAAAACTATGGTCATACCCGCGTAAGAAGAGGAAAAAAATATACCAAAGAAAAATCACATTGTGAAGAGTACAAAATAATTTTTACGATTGCAGGGTTGTACCTTTCAGATACATGGAAATGTTCTAGATGGTCTTGTATTTAGATTCTGTATTTGAGTTGATCTTTGAATGCCAGAATAATATGCAGAATACTGATCCTTTAGGCTAGTAACCGTTCCCACTATGAAATAACAATCTCGTGTGTTTGATTTTCTTAAATAAACTTTCATATTTAGAATAGTTTTGTATATATACAAAAACAGGAAAATAATAGAGTTCCCACACAGCTTACACAGGATCCTCTAGTGAACATATATCACATTAATACATTTACATGGTTAAATTTGTTCGGATTTTTTTTTTTGCCGGGGCTGGGTTTGAACACGCCACCTCTAGCATATGGGGCTGGAGCAGCCCTACTCCTCTGAGCCACAGGTGCCGCCGCAGATTTCTTTGGTTTTTATCTAACATCTCTTTCCTTCACAAGGGTGGCATCCGGCCTCCAGCATTAATTTACTCATCATGTTTCCCTACTCGCCTCTCGGCTCTGATTGTTTTCCACTGTCCCTGATTTGGTGACCTGGACACTTTAAAGCCTTAGCTGCTAGGATATTTGTAAAGTATCTCTCAAGTGGGATTGTCAGTGTTTGGGGGAGACCACGGAGGTGAACTGCCGTCCGTCACCTGTGAAGGGTCCGTGCTATCAGCATAAGATACTGTAATGGTAACTTATTCACCTGCCTGAGAAAGTGTTTATCACATTTCTCCTCTGTAAACTTATCTTGTTTTCCAGCTTTCCATATTGTACTCCTGGGAAGGAAGTTGCTATTTTCACCCCTTATTTAAAGAGTGGAAACTTACTAGCTACTCTGCTTTCTGCTTAAATTACTGGGCATTCTTCTTCAGGGAGAATTTGTCTATTCTTCTTCATTTCAAAATTTATTTAATAATTTATCTATGTAAGTATGGACTTGGGGATTTCTTAATACTTTCATTTATAATGGAATACTTTATTTTGTTACTCAGATTATTGATTTTTTGGCCACTGAAAGCTCTTTCAGAGATCCACGACCCCGTCACAGGAGGTGTGTCCGCTGTTTTCTACGCCACTTTCTTACTTCTTGACATTGGGAGACCAGACACTCCAGGCTTACCCACCACCCCAGCCCTAGACTCAGGCATTTCTCCAAGATGCACCTGTTTCTTTAATTGGAGGATGACATTGCAGATGAAGACCTGTGTGTTGGGCATGTTCCCTGCCCCTGACGTGACAGAGATCAATAATCTCTGTCAATAATCAATGATATCAATAGTCAAAGAATCAATAATCTGAGTAACAAAATTAAGTATTCCATTATAAAGGAAAGTATTAAGAAATCCCCAAGTCCATAGTTACAGCTTCCAGGTCCTCACAGCTAATAGAACAAAGGAATGAACGTGAGCATTTTGACTTGTGCAACTCTGGGCATACTTTACACAACCATTTACACTTCCATTAAACTAGACACGTTAATGCTTCCAATTCTGGTCAGTTCTCACGTGGACCCTTCCCGGGCCCAGCAGCGGCTCCTATCATCAGCCATCCAGTTACAAAACTGTTCAATTCCAGGACACATGCCCGGTGGTTTCAGAATTGTTAATCTACACCTGCTTGGATTACTGAGAATTACATAATGTAGAAATCTTTAACATCCTAATGGCACAAACAATGATATTCAAAATCTTGCTCTCCATTGTTTAAAATGAAATGTCCTTAATTTTCACATATAGAAATGACAGTGTCCCAAAATGTGAAGGAATGTCACATAACTTTTAAGTCAGACAAAATTGGCTTTAAATATTTTAGCAGTCAGGCATTTCTGTATGACCCTGTTTAAAACATGACTTAACTTGTATGAGTGTATTTTGGAATCTTGGAATAGAAAAAAATATGTAAATGCACTATGTTCTTGTGAAGCTGACATCTGATTCATATTTACCATTTGAAGTAGAAGGATCATGCTATGTGTAACACAATCAATTATAAAATTTTCGAAAATTATTAAAAAGGGTTCAATAATGGCTTCTCCGTATGTCCTGAACAATTTCATCCTTCGTCAGTCAAAATAATTTTTTAGACTTTTCTGTGAACTTGGCAAAATATTTACTACATCCAATGGACTTTACAACTCTACATTTATACGGGTAAGCTTCTTTGATTTTGTTAAAAAGCAAATAGTGTTGAGCTTTTCAATGTGAATTAAAGGATAAATAGATAAATTGGTATAAAACAATGTCTTCCTTATTCTTTAAAAGAGAGTGAACATGATGAAAATATGAACCTTGATTGGAGGACATGGAATAAGAAAATATCATTTATTGAATAAAATAAAATAAAATAAAATGAAATACCATTTATTGTTCTCTGTAGCCAATGCTACTTGTGTAGACAAAAATAAATTATAATAGAATCAAGTAATAGTACTTGCATTTAAAAGACAAATAACTATATCTCTGTACATTTGATTTATGTACTCTTTCTCACTTTGTCACCCTCAGTAGAGTTCTGTGGCATCACAGCTCACAGCAACCTCCATCTCCTAAGTGATTCTCTTGCCTCAGCCTCCCCAGTAACTGGGACTACAGGTGCCCAACACAACACCCGGCTATTTTTTTGTTGCAGTTTGGCCGGGGCTGGGCTTGAACCCACCACCCTTGGTCTATGTGGCGGGCACCCTACTCACTGAGCCACAAGCACCGCCCTATGTACTCATATTTTAATTCTCGAAATGCTGAGAAAGTAAGACAGTGCTGAAATGCTCTCAGTCTGTGACAGTTCTTCAATGCGTTAAAACGTCATCACTTCTTTTTACCTTCCTACAAGAGTCCTTACACGTGAGTAAGGCATTCGTCCACTTGAACATAACTTTTAAAAATACATGTGTCTTTATGTCTTTAACTTGGTTCCATACATTAAAGTTTGGCCAACTGGATGGCCAATATCTGCCATCAAAAAACCCCCTGCTTCACTGCCATGCACAATTTGCCACACAAAAGTGGCTTCTTGTTATCCAGGTGAGCTGAGGCCAGAACACTCTTCCAAAAACTTCAATGTCCAGGAATCTCAGACTCAACAGGTCAGAAGGTGACCATGAATTCTGGATTTTTAAATAATGACTCTGGTAGAATCATTTTATCAGTAATTGAGGAAATATGTAAAGGAAAATCATACCAGGGCAAATTTTTCTCTAAAAACAAATAATACAGGGCAGTGCCTGTGGCTCAAAGGAATAGGGCACTGGCCCCATATACTGAAAGTGGTGGACTCAAACCCGGCCCCAGCCAAAATAAATAAATTAATAAATGACTGCAATAAAGAAAAAAGAAAGGAAATAATGCAAACACAGAAGGCTGAGGCTGGACGTGATGAGCATGGAGGTTTCCTGAACTGCGGCTGTCTTGAACAATTAACTCACTTTCTGCCTGTCACCGGGCACTTTTTGCCACGTTTGCTTTTCTCTGTTTGAAATTATTCCTGCTTATATTTGGTGTGTCTTGATCCTTTACTACTTTTTGGTGAAATCCTTTGTCGGGTCATTTCTTTTGTAACCTGGTTTAACCCGAGCAGATTATAATCTCTATAAAATTAGAAAACTCTCACCTCTGTTCACTATGGCTTGCTTAGTCTTCAGTGGGGTTTTCTGAAAATTTCTTCATGTACAACCATTTGCGTCCTCATTGAAGACACCATGATTTTTCCTTTAATTAGAACATTTCCCTTAAACCTTCTAGATTTCAGGGATTTGTTGTAAAAGCACCCACTGTGTTATTGTCCGTACCATAAAGTGGTCAATCACCGTTCTGGTCTAAAATCTCCCCGTGGAGTGGCAGCCAGGTGGGCTCTGCCTCTGTTTAAACCTCCGACCCCTCTCCTGATATCACCTTTCATGGGCGTCACCATCTGTTTCCTCAACACTCTGAATTTCCCGCCCGCAGGATCCTTACACTTGAGTCTCTGTGTGCAGAATGTTCTGGCTGATCTGCACGTGAATCCCTGTGGGGTCTTTAAAGCAAGTTGCGTTTTCAGAATGGACGTCACAGCCATCTGCCATCCCTTATTTTTCTTCATAACAACACTGTTAAAATCACAAGTTCATTTCTTCACCCATCTACCACCTTCCCTCCAGAGCGCAGCCTCTGCGTGGAAAGTCTTTCCCCTCTCTCATCCACTGCTGTAGCTCAGGTGCCTTGAAAACTCCTGGAACACAGAATTAATTTTTCTAATTTGCACAAATTATTTTCTACTATTAAAGCTTAGAAAGGATGTAGAGCATATGGTCTTACGTTATAGTTTTCAGTCACATCAGCAATCACGTGAACCATTCTGGGCTCTTCACCTTATGCGCCTGTAACTTTCCACTTCAACACTAGTGCTCAACATCTCCCTCTAAATACTCGTTTAATTCCAGCATGTATGTCCTCCAAAGGACAACCTTCCACTTATTTTTTGCATAGCACAAAAAAGGTGTAACTCAGCCTGAGCAAGACTGAGACCCTCCTCTACTAAAAATAAAAAGAACTGGGTGGTGCCTGTGGCTCAGCGAGTAGGGTGCTACCCCCATATACCAAGGGTGGTGGGTTCAAAACCGGCCCCAGCCAAACTGCATCAAAAAATAGCTGGGCATTGTGGTGGGCGCCTGTAGTCTCAGCTACTCGGGAGGCTGAGGCAAGAAAATCACCTAAGTCCAAGAGCTGGAGGTTGCTTTGAGCTGTGATGCCACAGTACTCTACCGAGGGAGATAAAGTGAGACTCTGTCTCTACAAAAATAAATGAATAAATAAAAAGAACTAGTTGGGCATCACAGGGTGCCTACAATCCCAGCTATTAGGGAGGCCGAAGCAGGAGGATCACTCGAGCCCAGAAGTCATTTGAGGTTGCTGTGAGCTGTGATGACACCAGTGCAGTTGACTTGGGAAAGAGAATGAGACTCTGTCTCAAAAAAAGAAGAAAAGGAGAAGAGAAGAGAAGAGAAGAGAAGAGAAGAGAAGAGAAGAGAAGAGAAGAGAAAAGTAGGTGTAACCATATGGAAATCCAGTATATGTTGGATACACCTATACTATACCTATTAAAATGATGGGGATATTAGAATAAATAAACAGTATTATCAAAGCATTTCAAAGAAATCTAGAGATTTCTGGGGTAAAAAGTAAATAAGGAATTGGAAGTTAAGTGACTTTTAGCTTAGTTCATACTCCATATCCGTAACTATTTGTATAAAAGACAGCTACTGGAAATCTTTTAAATTCTATGTATGTATATGTACATATACATGTAAAAGAATTATATGTGAATACGTTTAGTAATTATGAAAACTTTTCTGATATATTCTCTTACTAAACCATAGACTTTTGGAATGGGGACAGACAAAGCGTGGGTTTAGATCCAATGACTCTGATGAGCCTCTTCACAAGGGTGGAAAGAGAAGGAAGAAAAATAGGGGAAGCTCTAAATAATCTATGAAACTGAGATATTAGAAAATTCAGAGAAATTGCATTATGGGAGAATAGAAAACTTAAATTCAATCCATTTATCTTGTGTTATCTACATAGATACATAGACAGAAAGAAAGAGCCAGGTTCCCCTTCTAGAGCTAGTTTAGTAGAACTATCTAATTACTGTGTTTTATTTATTCTAGTGTATGCATCTATCAATTAAAAGTAAGAAAATGAGTAAGTAGATTTCCTAAAGTAAATGAGAATCGCCATTGCTGAATTATCTTATAAACGTGTTTCCTTCGGGCTCTGTTGCCGTTTGGTATAACCAGAGCAAGGACAAAACTGAGGTTCATTCTCAGCACACCTGGTACCACCAAGGTCTCTACGAAAGAAAAGAAGGTACTTTACAGGCTCTGTAAATAAAACTTCAATCTTCTCATTCAGACAGAAACCTACCATCACTCCACCTTAAAAGCCTGCAGCTGGGTCTTTTGATATCCGATCCCAGTGAAGTTTTAAAATGGCCATTTCATAAAAACTTGGCCTCGACGGCCAGCAGCTCTGGAGAGATGCCTTTTTTAACAGCAAGAACCTATGAACTGAAATGTCTCATGAGTTATAGTTTATTTCAAAGATGTGAGAATTATAAAATATTGAAAATGAATGGATTCGGCAGGAAATAAAAGGAACTTAATTGCAAAGAAGTAATTTTTGGTGTTTTACTTAATAGTATTAAGTCACATTTTTCAAATATTTTTATAAAGTCACATACGTGCTGATGTTATTTAGGAGGAAAAAAATGATAATAATACAAATACAGAACTATATCATAGACTTTTATAGTCACACTATTCAGCAAAACAAAAGTGAAATTATAATACTAAATATTAATCACAACGAGGTATAAAATGACCACATGCCTCTTTCTGAAGAGCAAAATTAATCCTACAATAAATAAAATAGGCTAGAATTTGTTTTCCATTTATTACTTATTTCCCTATAATAGAATTTTTAATAGACACAGTGGCCTTCGTCTCAACAATTATTTCATCTTAACCACGATAACCCTTTTATGAGAAATAAAATGTTAGTAATTTTCAAAGTAACCTTTAAAATGAGTCTATCTAACAAATAAGGCGATACAACTGGAAATCTTTAGTTGAAAATAGTATATTCAGTTACACTATAGTCAAGGGAACACAGTCTCATACACGATTTTCAATATTGTCTTATCAATATTAAAACTCAATTATGGAATATGACAATTCTTTTATACAAGGACAAGCAGCAATTAGGTCTAAAATCTATCAATACTAAAACTCAGTTATGGAATATAACAATTATTTTATACAAGCAGTAATTAGGTTTAAAAACACGTTTTTGTAGCTCATGCTCTTTTTTATTAAATACAAAAAAAATTAATGTTTTAAATCCTCCTACAAATCCACATTATCTAAGGTCTTATTAGACATATAAGGCACCAACAGCAACTAAGCCATAAAGTAGGAACCAATTCAATTCTTAATTACTTCAACATTTTCACAATACAAATTAATCTAATGCAGCGTTTTGAAAAGCAAAACAAACACATCGTAAATATGGACAACTACTTGTTTTTTGTTGCCATTTCTCATTGGTAACAATCTTACAGAGCTATCTATGAATAGGAATCACTTGATTTACCAGGAATTGTGATAATAAGTTATTTATCCATTCATTGTCTAAAGAGCAAGACTGGATTTCCATCATGCCTTGAAAATTCAGAGCCATTATGTCTTCTTTCCCTAAATATATCCTCTCTGAAGCCATCTGCCAAGATCCCTGTAAAATCTGAAGTTGGGTCAACAGACACAAAAAATTAAACTTTATAACTACAGAACAACCTGGGCGACTTCAGTGTTTATCAGCTGCTCTCATAAACATCCCAATCACAAAACTGTGAATAGCATAATTCCTAGCAGCAAAATGGCAGCTTGGAAGTAAAGAAAATACAGGATTAATGATTACAACCTTTGAAGTCCAGAAGAAAGCCAAATTAGAGCATTCTCTTCCAAATTAGTGGTGTCATCAGATATTTAATCCCTCAGCTGTTACCATGTACTATTTTTAGGCAACCAAACCACGTTATCTCCAAGTTGTGGGAAATATCACATATTCAAGTTGCATTTAAGTCCATTTACTACTCAGAGGCTCCCACATAGTGTATTTGAAAGCCAGCAAAATACAGCCCTATCTGTTTGTCATCGGAAGTTTAAATGAAATAAGCTTCACATTTTTTGCTCCATTGGAACAGTGAAACCATATGTACAGAAAATGTAAATAAAATGGCATAATCCTAGGGGCCAAATGCCTAAGATGATGCATTTTTTAAAAATCAATCATTAGAAAGAGTGAAGGCTAAATGTTACAGAGAGACTGGCTTCACAAATGCAGCTAAATGAATGAATGAACAAACGCATGCAGGATTGAACAGATGGAGAAAGAGGTTACTTTCATTGCCCTACTGTGACAGTACATATTTATATTAAATATTAGGTGCCTGGTACTTTATATTCTAAGCACTTTATATACATAAACTCATTGAATTTTTTTTTTTTTCAGTTTTGGCTGGAGCCGGGCTTGAACCTGCCACCCCCGGTATACGGGGCCAGCACCCTACTCCTGGAGCCACAGGAGCCGCCTCATTCAATTTTCTTAATATTCCTAGGAAGTAGAAATGATTACCATCCTCTTTGAGGTATAGCAAAGTAACTTGTCCAAGTTCAGTCCACCAGGAGTTGGCAGCCACTGCAATCTTGCTTCGGACTTTGAACTCTTATTTATTACTCCGTAGAATAATGACAGAATAACTGATAATAAAAGTGTTATTCTCATCAGATGTGTAGTTTCTCCTCAGATTATGCTAAAGAGGAATTAAATGATACCTTTGCAGCAACTTATATGAAATTAGAGACCTACTATCTTAAGTGGAGTAACTCAAGATAGGATAAACAAATATCACATGTTCTATTTATAAAAGGGAGCTAAAAGATGGGAACATATGATCATACAAATAACACTGGAAATTAAGAACTGGGAAGGTTGGGAGGATAAGTAATTAAAAAAATTCTTATTGTATACAATGTACACTGCTCAGTTGATGGGCATATACATACACAAAAAAAACCCCTAACTTCACGACCATACTATTCATCTATGTAACAGGAAACATTTATAAGCACGAAATTCATAAAAATAATTAACTAAATAAAGAAATAAAGGTAAACAACAGTCTTTAATAAATATTAGGCAACTTCTTGTTATAACGTACTCAGCATAGGACACATAATTGTGTCTGCTCTGAGCTGTTACTTAAAGCACCTTCACAACCACTTTATCTATCATAATATATCTAGATGATAAATTTTAAATATAGGAGAGGTCCCTTGTACACTTCTGCACTATAGAACTTGAAACTTATCTTCTGAAATGCCCTAAGTTAAATCGACGTCCTCACAACCTTTCCCGGCACTTGTGTAACGAGTGACCTTCACATCCTGAGGATATGGAACAGTCGGGGACCGAGGGGTTCAGAGGGATTCTCTGCTCTTACAATGTAAAGTCAGTTTTCTCTACTCCTCAAAAATGCATATTTAAACAATTTGTGGCAAGTATTTTGTTACAGATAGCCATAAATATTCTATACTTTATGTATATTTTACAAACTTAGATATTTCACGATTAATAATTAACTAATTGTGTTCTGGCAGGACACAGCAGGAATCTGAAGACTCAGGTGTGATCTTCTTTCTCATTTCTGCCACTATATTCCTTTCCGCCAAGTGCAAACTATCTCGTCTTGAATGTGTAAAAGGCTCACAGAGAGAGAGAAAAAGAAAAGAGTGTTATTAATAACTCTTTTTATTCCTCTCCCTCCCTCCCTCCTTTCCTAAGATCACTGAAAAATTATCTTGTCTTGGGGACAGTGAGTTGTGCTATTGCAATCAGCCACTATGCATGTCCTAGCCAATGATTGTAAAACTGGGTGTATTAAAATTAAATTGTATGGAACAGGAATTATATACCACAAATACAGAAAATTGGACCATTCCTCTGAAAATCTATCTGCTGCACCCAGACTATACCACTCTTTCTTTTTTCTTTCTTTTTTTTTTTACATATACATGTGTTGATTAGGTTTCCACTTTTTGCTTTCAGAGAATTAAAAAGGCTTAAAATTTAATAACAATAACAATGTTTAAGATAAAGACTAGAAACAAAAACCTCATAAAGAATGGACAAAGATAAATACATTTATAAAAGAAATCAGATGATTGCTGCATCAAAATATTAAGCAATAACAATAATAATGATGCAAAGAAAGTGACATTCACAGTCAAATAAGACTATGTCTCTTACAGAATGCTTTGACTCTGAGGTTCAGTATGGAGTCACCAGTTAACTTCTTTTTTTCGTTGTTGAAATTATCTTTTACTTTTATTTATAAACATTAGTTGTCTATTTTTTGAGACTTTGGACTATACCACTCTTGAGCACGAGAGAGGTCTAATCTACCTTGTAACCACTGTAGCTCGAGAGGATGGAGCAATGGTGCGCCCAGTACAAAACCAGCCAATGCATCAAGAAGTCGGGGGACAGGAAGCAGGTGCACGGTACTTCTCACCAAGTGAAGATGTCACAACCTCATTAAAAGCATAGAATCCTGCTTTTTCAAACTTGATAGATAAAACTGACAAATGCCACTTTAGTTGTAGATGAATCTTTATTTAAAAAACCAAAAGGGAATAAATCGAAAAAGCCTTCATGACTACCTGTGAAACCCTAGCTGGGAATCATCGCACCCGCCTAGACTTCTGTGTTGCGTTCCCTTGTTCAATTAATCAATTTCTTTTTCCTTTTTTCTTTTGACATTAATCTATCAGTTATCATTTCCTCCTATTGCCTGGTGTAAATCTTTTATATATATATATATATATAAAGTAAGTAAATTAACTGACATATACATTCATAAATGACATATAAATACATATGTAATTATACACAGTTATTTTGTGCCATGTGTTTTATATACCTATAGCTCATGAAAGGAGGAGCTGAGATTTAAACTCAGGAATGTCTAATTCTCATGATGGTTCACATGATGGCTCTACACACAGTGATGTAACTCAGTGTTTAATCAAGTTACTGCCCAGGCAGATGGAATGTAGTGACACATATATATGTACATAACTTTCACCAACTCAGAGCATCACATATAAATTGTTAAGTGTCTAAACTTGTGCAAAATAAATAAATATTAGGTACTATTGAGTACTGAAGCAGATTCTTCTAGTTCATTAAAAACATGGTGTGGTATTTATTTTTAACACAGTTCTCTACATATTACCATTTTGTGTACCTAAAAATGACTTCAATGATATAAACAGTTTCCCTATTCAATAAAAATAGAATCTAAACATAATCCAGGTAAAGTCCAGGCTTCATGTTAAAATATACACAAATACCCAGCAAAATATGCTAAGGCCCGGGCTAATTATCAGACCTCTACTTTGTGAAACAAAGTTCTAAGATCACAGGAATACCTTTGCTATCTTGAATGTACGCTGGCACATTTATGTTGGCCGAGATGTCGGCGTGTGACGCTGGACTCCACTCACCCAGACCCTCAGACTCATTCCAACACTGTCCTATTAGGTTTCCACTGGCGCTAGAACAGATCAGCCTACCTTAGTAGCTTAAAACAACACAACTGTATTATTTTACAGTTCAAAAGGTGAGGAGTCTACAAGACAGGTGTTGGCAGGACTCAGCAGGAAAGTGCACTGCCGGGCCTCCTCCCGCTGCTGTAGACCCCGCCGTTCCTCGCTCCAGCCCCTTCCTGGGAAGTTCACCGCTCCAGCGTCTGGCGAGACTCACATCCTCATACCTTCTTGTCTAACCTGATGCTATTGCCTCTCTTTTATAAAAGCCCTATCTGGAGATTCTTGACTTTAGCACATGAGCAAAGTTCTTATTTCCATTTAAGGTAAGACACTCGGAGATTCTAGGGAATATGTTGTGGATGTTTCTTGGAGAAGGGGACAATATTCACCCTAGAATACTTAGATGTGTTCTGATTTTCACTTTACTTGCAGTGTTTAATATATACGACACGATGGGCTTTGTAACCCCACACGATACTAGGTTAGGACAATATGATAATATTCCTATTATGGAATTGTTATACATACATATAAAACTATATTTTTGGCATACATATCCACACATTTTTCAAGAGGCTACTTAAGCACAGAGCATTGCTATCTTTTGCATTTATTCTTGCACATTAATCTAATCTCCTGTGAAATATGACTGAACCCTTCTAAAATGCATTGCTGTTTGCTTCTCCAAATCACTTCTCCATTCATCATTTGCCTTCTATAGAAATTAGCACAACTCTACCATCAACTCTTCTGAAATTCTGATGGAATAGCCAAAAATTCCCGGTTGAATAAAGCCAACTGGCTCATAGCCCATATTGCTAGTAAATTGTTATGTTGAAACAAAAATTTCATTTTTCATAAGACCATAAAGTACCCAAAGAGGGCACATTCTATTCAGAGAAGCTTTTACATGATGTTTTTCAACCTGTTCCAGAAAAAACACACACACACAATGTTTTATTAATATGTAATGTAATGAAGGGCACAAAGGAGACAACACAAACATACAGGTTCCCGTGTTTTCTAACTGCCCTCCCTATATGCAAATTGTATTACATGTGAGTAAAGAAATTCACCATCAATTGTCAATATTATACATAAAAGCCATATAAAAGAAAAAGCAAATCACCCATATTATCCCAATCTTAACACTTAGCCCTAAACTATATAAACATCCTGAACAAGTTTATATATGTTTTATTACCAAGCATTTGACCGCAAATCACCATCCCCTGGATTCTAGGTTCGTGTAACTGGGTGTCTGGGTCAGCACAGGCCTGTCCCCACTATCATCACAGGTGTCTCTCTGCACACGTGGGAAGCAGTTTCACTGATCAGGACGTGAATGAGGGCTAAGGGTAATGCCTGTGGTGTTTGCAGAAAGAACACACAAAGTGTTATTCTGATGTATGTTGAAGGCACAACAGTCATCGTAGCACTGATATGGTCTTTTTCATCTTCAAAGTATTTTTTAAGTATAGAAGATACTAAGAAATCAAAATATTACAAACTCGATGTTGATTCTTACGGAGGTAAGAAGAGAGCTGAGTTATCTAATTATGCTGACAGATTCTATGAATACCCACAAAGGAAGCAATGGTTATACGAAAACAAGCACTTTCCCAGGAGTTGCAGGGCTTTGCACCTTCCCACTCCGTGTGGTCTGACGAGGCTCTGTGGCTGCGGGAACCCCCGTTCCAATCAAAGACAGCTTGTGCCACCTGCCTGCGACGAGTGAGCTGTCTCTTGTTGCAAACTTAGGGTGCTAGAGAGAGCAGATTCTCTTCACTTTTCTCTCTGAAGCTTAAAAACACTCTGCAACAGTGAATCTGCAAGTTCAGAAATTAAGGACTAGAAAGAAAAAAGTCCATCTAGAACCGGTGGAGTCAGTTCCCTGCAGGTGGACCATCGGTCCAGGTAAACACCCGCATGGTAACAATGACCTATTCTGTACAATTTTAAATATAATTTTTCTACTCTCTGACCTTAAACATTTATCATACTGCTATAGTTAAATAAACAACTTTTTCTCGATGATGGTAGACATTGTAATATTCACAATAAACAGTAACAACTATCCTCAGTGGTAAAATGACTGCAAATGAGATTGAGTTCTCTGTCGAGGTAGACCAAGCTGTTACTGGTAAGAGTTGCTCAATCCGACTTGAATTTACAGAAGCTAGGTTGCTTTGGGCACATTCATGTTTTCTAATGGTTGTTCAGATAAAAAAAAAAAAAACTTGGAGAATAAGACCTACAATATAAATTATTGTTTATGAATGATTTCTATTCTTAAGATAGTATGTAACACTTTAGAGAAATGATACTATTCTGTCTGACTTCTATAAAGGTCTACTAAAACGTAGTGCTTTTTATAAACACTAAAATGTAACTATTCTCTCCTGATAGACAATTTTTTGAGACACTTCTATGTTAAATGGATTCTTTCACTCATATTTAAAAATTCCTATTTACATAGAGGATCCAGTGATTCTATCTCCTTGTGAAGAAGTCATCTCCTAATAAGTGATTGGAAGTATTGATGAGACAACCCAAAAAGATTGATCAAAGAAAAATAATTCAGGGCAGTGCCTGTGGCTCAGTGGGATAGGCATTGGCCCCATATGCCAAGGGTGGTGGGTTTGTCACGACTCCGGCCAAATAACAATGTTTAAGATTAAGGACTAGAAACAAAAACCTCATAAAGAATGAACGAAGATAAATACATTTAGAAAAGAAATCAGATGATTGCTGCATCAAAATATGACCCCGGCCAATAACAATGTTTAAGATAAGGACAAGAAACAAAAACCTCATAAAGAACGAACAAAGATAAATACATTTAGAAAAGAAATCAGATGATTGCTGCATCAAAATATTAAGCAATAACAATAATAATGATGATTGTATTACATGTGAGTAAAGAAATTTACCACCAATTGTCAATATTATACATAAAAGCCATATAAAAGAAAAAGCAAATCACCCATATTATCCCAATCTTAACACTTAGCCCTAAACTATATATACACCCTGGACAAGTTTATATATGTTTTATTACCAAGCACTTGACCCCAAAGTGCTACAAAATAGCCGGGCATTGTGGCAGGTGCCTGTAGTCCCAGGTACTCAGGAGACTGAGAAAAGAGAATCAAGAGAATCGCTTAAGCCCAGGAGTTGGAGGTCGCTGTGAGCTGTGACTCTACAGCACTGTAACAAGGGTGGTAAAGTGAGACTCTGTCTCAACACACACAAAAATAATAATAATAATTCAGCACTGCATGTGCATTAAGAGTATAATGTGGGACTCAATGTTTTTCATCCTGCACATGCACAAAATTCAGTAAAAAAAAAAAAAAAAGAGCAAACAATACAACACATGTGTTTGAATGCATATATTTTTAAAAAGTCAAATTAGCATAAGATCATGTAAACACAAGATGCCCAGCACAATTAACTTTGACTATTTAGTCATGACTGCCTTCCATAACTAACTTGCACTACTGGGAGGTGGAAAGTTGAATGACTCTCTGATCAACCATGGACTCCCAATTTTCACTTTATTCTTTCATGAGTAAAAAGTACTAGGCCTTTGCTCTGCACATTCACATCATAATAGCCCAGTAGGGGAGAAGAGGAATCTCTTTTTACAGTATTCCTTGCCAGGAATTTGTGAATGATGTGCTAATTTTTGCTAAGTGTGCTAAAAAGTACTGGAAGGCATATTTTAGGAATATTTAAACATAAAAAATAATAGTAAGGTCAGCACCTGTGGCTCAAAGGAGTAGGGTGCTGGCCCCATATGCTGGACATGGCAGGTTCAAACCCAGCCCCGGCCAAAAGAAACTGCAAAAAAAAGAAAAAAATAATAATAATAGTAAAAAATTTCTCTCTTAAGAAAACTAAGTTCTAAAACCATTATAAATTATTATATTTTCACTTGCTCTCTTTATCTATATGTTACAAAGACATTTTTCTCAATCTTATTTCAGAACCTCCCTTCAAAAACAAATCGATTGTCAATAAAAAAACCTCTAACTCCTGCCAGGCAGGGCCTACTACCAGTGCACAGAGGCCCCCCCCCCCTTACACACTCTGGGAAACCTCTCCAAATGGGCTTTTGGGGTGTCCACCACCCCACATTAAGATAACACATTGGAAAAACACAGCAGGAGGAATCCCGCTACCAGACCTGAGACTACACTATAAATCAATAATGATCAAAACAGCATGGTACTGGCAGAAAAACAGAGAGATAGATGTATGGAACAGAATAGAGAACAAAGAGATGAACCCAGCTACTTACCACTATTTGATCTTTCACAAGCCAATTAAAAATATTCAGTGGGGAAAAGATTCCCTGTTTAACAAATAGTGCTGGGTGAACTGGCTGGCGACCTGCAGAAGACTGAAACTGGACCCACACCTCTCACCATTAACTAAGAGAGACTCTCACTGGATCAAAGATTTAAACGTAAGACATTATGCTATAAAAATAGTAGAAAAAAGTGCAAGGAAACCTCTTGAAGACACAGGCCTGGGAGAATATTTTATGAGGAGGACCCCCCCAGGCAATTGAAGCAACATCAAAAATACACTACTGGGACGTGATCAAACTAAAAAGCTTCTGCACAGCCAAGAACACAGTAAATAAAACAGGCAGACAGCCCTCAGAATGGGAGAAAATATTTACAGGTTATGTCTCTGACAAAGGTTTAATCACCAGAATCCACAAAGAACTCAAACGTATTAGCAAGAAAAGAACAAGTGATCCCATCTCAGGATGGGAAAAGGACTTGAAGAGAGACTTCTCTAAAGAAAAGAGGCACACGGCCTACAGACACATGAAAAAATGCTTACCATCCTTAATGATCAGAGAAATGCAAATCAAAACTACTTTGAGATATCATCTAACCCCAGTAAGATTAGCCCACATGACAAAATCCCAAAACCAGAGATGCTGGCATGAATGTGGAGAAAAGGGAACACTTCTACATTGCTGGTGAGAATGCAGAAATATAAAAATAAACCTTCCATTCGATCCTACAATTCCTCTACTAGGTATATATCCAGAAGACCAAAAATCACATTATAACAAAGATATTTGTACCAGAATGTTTATTGAAGCCCAATTCATAATTGCTAAGTCATGGAAGAAGCTCAAGTGCCCATTGACCCAT
>CAUYON010070427.1:0-46801 GCA_963573935.1 Arctocebus calabarensis | reverse complement strand
CGAATCCAGCCCGGGCTCTCCAAACAACAATGACAGATGCAACCAAAAAAATGGCCGGGCCTTGTGGCGGGCGCCTGTAGTACCAGCTACTTGGGAGGCAGAGGCAAGAGACTCGCTCAAGCCCAGGAATTGGAGGTTGCTGTGAGCTGTAATGTCAAAGCACTCTATCCAGGGTGACAGCTTGAGGCTCTGTCTCAAAAAAAAAAAAGAAGTCTGGAAATGTGTATGCAAATAGATTAAATGGCTCTGGTAGTAGGTTTTTAAAAATCACCTACAATTTAAAATTTTCAATGAATATGCAACATCTATAAAATAAAACAAAGTTTATTCTAATAATTTTTTAAGAGATGGGGTCTCGCTATGTTGTCCAGGCTGAAGTGTGTCATCATGGGACATTTCATCCCCCAACTCCCCAGCTCAGCCATCCTCCAGAGTAGCTGGACATGCATCACTGTGCTTAACCTAATAAAGTTTTATTGTAATCCAGGCACCTCATTTTCTCCCACTACCTTTAATATAAGGTATGTTTAAGGAGTGTGAAAATGCACAAGTTAGAAAACTAAAATTTTGCCACCTGGGACCCATCCTGGGTCCTTTAACACAAAGGGTAAATGAACCAAGTGAATAAACAAAGTCTGCTTCGCTGTCACTAACCCACAGGTAGCAGCTTTTGCTTTAGTTTACTCTATCTCGGGACCCACCCATG
The DNA here is from genome assembly GCA_963573935.1 of Arctocebus calabarensis. Taxonomy (NCBI): domain Eukaryota; kingdom Metazoa; phylum Chordata; class Mammalia; order Primates; family Lorisidae; genus Arctocebus; species Arctocebus calabarensis. The sequence continues at coordinate 46,095 of CAUYON010070427.1, read as the reverse complement.
AAAAACACGTCATAGGACAAAGTTTCATTTTGCCCTGTCAGACTGGAGCATACTGTTTTCCCCCTCAAATCCCTAATCTCTCAATACAAATGAAAGTTTCAAAAATATATAATGCTCTGTGACTTTTTTTTTTTTGAGACAGAGCCTCAAGCTGTCACCCTGAATAGAGTGCTGTGGCATAACAGCTCACAGCAACCTCCAACTCCTGGGCTCAAGCGAGTCTCCTGCCTCTGCTTCCCAAGTAGCTGGGACTACAGGTGCCCGTCACAACGCCTGGCTATTTTTTGGTTGCAGCCGTCATTGTTGTTTGGCAGGCCCGGGCTGGATCATAGCTCCCTGTGGCCCCCAAATATTGGGCTCAACAGATCCTCCTGCCTCCCCAAATGGCAGAATTACCGGTGTGATTCATAGCACCTGGCCTTAATAAATGGTGGTTTTATTTTTATTTATTTATTTTTGAGACAGAGTCTATGTCACCCTTGGTAGAGTGCTGTTGCATCACAGCTCACAGCAACCTCAAACACTTGGACTTAAGTGATTCTTTTGCCTCAGCCTCCCCAGAGATGGGTCTACAGGTGCCCACCACAATGCCTGGCTATTTTTTTGTTGCAGTTGTTTAGCTGGCCTGGGCTTGAACCCACCACCCTCAGTGTATGTGGCTGGTGCCATAACCACTGTGCTACGGGTGCTGAGCCAAATGGTGGTTTTAAAAGACAATGAAGCTAATGTTTGCTGGGTGTCACTGGTGTCAGCTGGTATGCTGAGCATCTTACATGCTCTTTTTCACTGATTCCTCATGAAACCACTACCAAGTTGGCTATTAACCTCATTTTTTAGATTAAAAACAAAAATTAAACTCAACCAGGGTAAATGTACGTAACACAACACCAAGGGGCAGAATGGAGATTCAAATCAAAATCTAAGTAACTTTAAAATCCATGCCCTTTCTTTTTTTTTTTTTTGAGACAGAGCCTCAAGCTATCACCCTGGATAGAGTGCCGTAGCATCACAGCTCACAGCAACCTCCAATTCATGGGCTCAAGCGAGTCTCCTGCCTCTGCCTCCCAAGTAACTGGGAATACAGGCGCCCACCACAACGCCTGGCTATTTTTTGGTTGCAGCTGTCATTGTTGTTTGGCGGCCTGGGCTGGATCCAAACCCGCCAGCTCAGGTTTACGTGGCTGGTGCCTTAGCCCGTTGAGCCACAGGTGTCGAGCCGCCCTTTCTTTTTTTTTGTAGAGACAAGAGTCTCACTTTATCGCCCTCGGTAGAGTGCCGTGACGTCACACAGCTCATAGCAACCTCCAACTCCTGGGCTTAAGCAAGTCTCTGGCCTCAGCCTCCCGAGTAGCTGGGACTACAGACGCCCACCACAAAGTCTGGCTATTTTTTTGTTGCAGTTTGACCAGGGCTGGGTTTGAACCCACCACCCTTGGTATATGGGGCCGGCGCCCTATTCAATGAGCTATAGCCGCTGCCCCAAATCCATGCCCTTTCTTACACCAGTCTGTAAATGGGCAAAAGGTACCATATTTGCAAAGAAGTTACAGAACTTCAAATTTTATAAACACAAGTTTACTTCTGATGATTGAATCCATATTCCCAAACTGAATTGTATGAGTTTCTTCAAAACAGACAGAGACTAATTTAAAACAATTACTTTATTAAAAATAGCAAATCTCACAAATACTGATTTAACCTTTTGTTGTCACTGGCCATTGGAAAACACACCAGCGTGTGTACTGATTGTCTAAAGTAAACTGAAGCTGGGCTGCCACAAGGAGCCTGTGTGTCACCAACTTGTGGTCAACACTGTAGTAAGATTGGTGAGCTCAGGAAGGATGGACCTTCAGCCCTGTCAAGAACATCAGCACAAAGCACTTCAAGTATAACCCTGTAAGGCAACAAAATATAAAGCATAGGCATAGCAGCACAACCTCTGCCCCACATTTCCTGATTAAGCCTTCAACAAGACCAAGGCCTGCAGTTAGGAAAATTACAGCAAGTCAAATTGACTAAAAGCAGGATGTGAAAAGAATCATTGCACTTGCACTTTAATTATTTCAATTCCTTATTGTGGAAGGTGATTCTGCTACTAGATTTGGCTGAAGTAAAGACTGCTGCTTCTCTTCAACTCATGAGAAAGCAAACTGCATTGCACTTTAGCTAGTAGAAGCATTTGGAACATCTTGTGCATCTGCCAAATGAAGTTTCTGTCTGAGTTCATAGGTTAAGAAAATTTTCATTTTGTAAGGAGTTTTCTGTTATTGTTGTCATGTTTTAGTTTTGTGCGGAGTTTTTTTTTTTTTTTTTTTTTTTGAGATAGGGTCTTGCTCTGTTGCTCAGGCTAGAGTGCAGTGGTGTCTTCATAGCTCACTGCAACCTCAAACTCCTGGTCTCAAGTGATCCTCCAACCTCAGCCTCCCCAGTAGCTGGGACTACAGGCAGCAAGTGCCTCCATGCCAGCCTAATTTTTTAATTTTTCTATAGACAGGATCTTGCTGTGTTGCTTAGGCTGGTCTTGAACTTCTGGCCTCAAGTGATCCTCTTACGTCAGCCTCCCACAATGCTGGGATTACAGGCATGAGCCACAGTGCCTAGCCAGGAGTACTTCTTTTAAACTTCCAATAATTACACTCAGGAGCTAAGACACAGAGGTATTTTTAAAAAGAAAAAGAAAGGAAGGAAAGAAAAGAAAAGAGAGAGAGAGAGAGAGAAAGAAAGAAAGAGAAAAAATATGCTGAAAGAGAAAGCTCCTGTGTTGCTTCATATGCTTGGCTGGGGGAAGACAATTTTTAAATGTAGTGAATTACACTGTCTAGAATTTGAAGACTTTTTAAAAAAAAATCATTGAATTAAGACTATTTTTCAGGTTCCAAGAGAACACAGAGTTATTTTCAATGCATCTTGAATTACTTTCATGGTAAGGAGCTGATCAGAGACAAATATGAAAAGAGAATGGATTAAAGAAATCATTTGAGAAGATAACAATTTTATCCTCTTAGGGAAAATGATTCTTTGTAAAAGTCCAAAAATAAAATAAAGTCATCACAGCTCTAAAATTTTTTCTATAATCTTAATTATTCCTCAAGATGACTGAAAATAAGATGGAAATTGTCCATATATGATTATCTTTTTTCCCAACAACAATGCCTTTCATTTTCTTCTTGTGCCTATATTTATCCACCTGTAACTTATTTTTCAAAACCCAATTCAAGCAATGATATGAATACATTAATGGCACCTAATACATTAATGGTACCTAAATACCAATGGCATACCAATACATGTATGGCAGAGGTTGCAAAAATGTACAGACATAAGGGAAACCCATCAAAGACATTCTCAGTCAGAAGGCTGAAATTTAATACATGTAAAAATCAACAGATCTAGTCTGAGGTACAAATGAAATGCTTTATGGAAGTGGGCAGCTTGAGTGTAATTTGATAAGGAGAAGCAAGAAGGCAGACCAACTCTACACAGGAAGTACAACTGGAACAAGGGCATTAAGGAGAGAATGAATGTGATATGTTCTTGAGCATTCAGAAAACCAGCCTGGTGAGAATGAGAAATAATGAAAACTGTGACAAGATGCACAAGGTTGAGACCAAATTATTGAGTCTTTAAAAGGTTTGACATGATTCAAAAAATCAGTAAGAAACAGGAATGGCAAGAAGAAAATGATGTTTTAGGAAGATTAATTAAGTAGCAATGTCTAAAATCTAGAATAATATATCTAATAGGAATATAATACAAGCCACAGATAGAATTTTTAAATTTCTGGTATCCACATTAAAAAAGGAGAAAGAGGTGAAATTAATTTTAATAATATATATTTAACCCAATATATTTAAAATATCATTTTAAGATATACTCATCATACAATAGAGATATGGTAGAACCTCTATAGTTGACCACCTTGAGTTGACCTAACTTCATGGACGTGCATCACATTTGTATCAGCACAGTAGGCCTAGTCCTTATGTTGACTACCTCTGTGTGTTGACCAGTTTGTCACCGTCCCTTGGGTAGTTAACTTTACATTCTTGTTTAATATTAAGTCTCTGAAACAGGTGTGCCTATCACATTCACGGCACAATTCAGATTAGCCACATTTCATGTGCTTAGTAGCCATGAGGCTAGTGGCTACTACATTGAACAGTACAGCTCTAGAGTTGGAATAGAAAATTGAGAAGTTATAGAATCAGGTGACAAGGGCCTCTATTATCATTTAGAGAATGAAGGAAGAATAAAAGCAGAACTGATTATGCCTGACTACGGTACTAAAGAGAAGGAAAATAAATTTCATGTCCATATCCAGTCTCAATGGCAGAAAGTGCCATGACTGCTGAGCCATGTCTGCCATGGTCATAGCAGGAATTTGTACATAATCTTGGAGACTGAAATAACAGAGGCAATAATGACGGAGAAGGAAATTAGCAGGGGAAAGTTTAAGTACAGAGAGAACATTTATTAAAGATGAGGAAACTAGGGTTGCCAGACTTTCTTCAAGCTTACACAGTTGCTTGCCAAGATTTAAAAACAAGCATTCAAAAGCCTACACTCTTATTTCAGGGTATCATGTTGTATTGTTTGTGGTCAATGAATTCTACCACAGGTTTAATCATGGAAGGCCAACGATGGAGAAAAACTGTAATAGTTATTAAATAAAAGATTAATATGCAAATTATAAAAAAAAGAAAGTGTGAACAAGTCTTAATGTTTAACAAAACTTAGGTAAGAAGATAGAAGATAGAGAAGATACCGTGTGTCACAGAATAGAAAGAAAATAAAGCATTTAATATAAAACATTGAAGGAATATAACAAAAGAACAAAGAACCAAGAACTACTTCTAGGAAAAATTCCCAGATTAACTCAAATCTTAACCTCCTTCTTTCTTAACAATAATATCTTACATTAATCAATCTCTCCCCAGATTATGTAGCTTCTCAAAATATTTTCTTCATCTGAGAAATGAGGGGGCATACCACTACTGCCTTCAAAGGTAGGATCAAATGAGATGCATAGTGCATGTATTATCCTTCCCAGAGTACTCAGCAAATAGTAAGTATTCATAAAGATTAGCTATTCATTGCTATTACTGGATTTATATATGCCTCCCTATTTCTTAATTATTGTTCCTGCACAATTCAGCAATTAATAACAGCATGTATCTGTATAGCAATAATAGTAGTTTTTATATATAGTATAGTTTACAAAATTTCATATTCACATTATTACATATAGCAATTACCCTGTATTACAGAGGATACTCCAAAACGTTAAACAAATTTTCCCAAGGTTATATTATCAAAATGTAGAACCAAATATCAAAAATCTAATCTCTAGACTCTTTATAATCAGTATCCCTTCTATCTCACTAACTGGCTCAAAAGGGATGTCTTCTCAAATTAAATTATTCTTTTACAGGCAGGATTCTCTCTTATTGTTCTTATGTACCTCACTATTATATCTGTCATTATGTTCAAAAGTACATTTTGAAAAGTTACTAAAACAATTGCTCTAAATTGCAATTTCAAAACCTAAATATTCTATATGTGCCTTGGTAATTCCCTTTAAGCTAATCTTATAATATACCAAGTACACTTAATTATGAAATGTCACTTCACAAGCTACCCTTGAGGGTTGCATTTAAATGATGTTTAATTTTCAATTTTATGCATTTAAAATATTCTATAAGGTGATATTAAGTATATTATCTCTGAATATTTAACTGCCAGTTAGCCTCAAAATCCTAAGATTCTGGCCAGGCGCAGTGGCTCACCCCTGTAATCCTAGCACTTGGGAGGCCAAGGCAAGTGGATTGCCTGAGCTCACAGGTAACAGAGGCAATAATAAGAGACCAGCCTAAGCCAGAGCCTGTTTTCATCTCTAAAAACAGGCGGGCATTATGGTAGGCCCCTGTAGTTTCAGCTACTTGGGAGGCTGAGGCAAGAGAATCACTGGAGTCTCAGAGTTGGAAGTTGCTATGAGCTGGGACACCAGCGCACTCTACCAAGGGTGACATAATGAGCCCATCTCAAAAATATATATATATATATATAATTTATATATATATATTTACATATAAATATATATTAGTTTTATAAATTATTTTGAATCTTTTATATATATAAATGCTGATTCAAAATAATTTATATAACAACTAATTTAGCCCTTAATTCTCAGATTAATAATAAATGTTTTAAAAATCCAAAAATAATACAAAGCAAGGCAAAAAAACCCTGAAATAAACAGAATTTCAGCATACAAACAAATGAGAAAATTCTACTTGAAAACCAAAAGAAAGGAGTTATGGCCCCTGTAAATAATACTAAATGTCTTTGTTTACTATATCTAAATAATACTTATTTCTAAAACTTGATTGGGACTCTTCATCAGAAATGGTAAGTTGTAAACTTCTGTGCTGAAAGTAGTAGGCAAAGGATACATGGAAGAATTCAATTCTTCTAACTGTAACACAAAGAAACAAATTCAATTTTAATTTTTATAACATATACAGAGAGTTAAATATATGTTTTCAAATAAATTATTTTCATATAAGGTTTTTTTAAATGAAACAGAAAAATATTAAAGATTTTCAAAACATTTCCAAGCTAAGAAATTTCCTTTTACAAAATAATTGTAAAGTAGCTTTAACACTTATGAAACAAGAATATAAGGAAAGAAAGCACAGTGGCTCGTGCCTATAATCCTAGCACTCTGGGAGGCTGAGGCGGGTGGATCACTTGAGCTCCCTAGTTAGAGACCAGCCTATGCAAGAGTGAGACCCTGTTTTCACTAAATGGAAAAAAAAGAAAAGAAAAAATTGAGGCAAGAGAATCCCTTGAGCCTAAGAGTTTGAGGTTGCTGTGAGCTATGACACCATGGCACTCTACCCAAGTGTGACAAAGTGAGACTGTGTCTCAAAAAAAAAAGAATATAAGGAAAGAATGAAATCAGATGAGAAAGACATAAAAGCTAACATTTTTTAAAGTATCCTAAAGCCATCCCATAATTACAAACATCTCCAATAACAATGTTTTATTTTGTATTTTTCACATACACCCTTCTCAATCTATCATCCAGACAGGAGTGCAGTGGCCCAGTCATAGCTCAGTGTAACCTCAGATTTCTGGGTTCCGGTGGTCCTCCTGCCTTAACCTCCTAAGTAGCTGGAACTACAGGCGCGTGCTATTATGCCGGGCGAATTTATTTTTAAAATTTTTTCTGTAAGTGGGGCTCTCACTCTGTTGCCCAGGCTGTTTTTAAACTCCAGGCCTCGAGGGATTCTCCTGTCTCAGGCTCTCATAGTGTTGGGATTACTGTCAGGAACACTGCACCTAGCCTCTAGGAACAGTTCTAAAGAGAAAAAAGTTGCCATTTGGGTGAACAAAATCTTTAAAACCTTTATAGATTATAAAAAGGTTTTACATATCATTCAGTTTTCTGTATGAGGGAGAATTTATCACCCCTTGTCTGTGTCTGTTCAGACTGCTATAATAAAATATCATAAACTGGTAGCTCATAATGAACAGAACTTTATTTCTCACAGTGATGGAGGTTGGTGTCTGGGGAGGCACACCACCGGACGTGGTGTCTGGGGAGGGCCCACTTCCTCTTTCCTAGAATGGTTCTTCTCACTGTGTCCTCACGTGGAGGCCGAGGCAAGGGCTCGCTCAGGCCATCTTCATAAGGGCCCTAATCATACTCTTAAGCTGATCACCTCCCAAAGATTCCATTTCCTACCACCATCACCTTCAAGGTTAGGATTTCAACGTATGATTTCTGGGAGGACATAACCTTTCAGACCACAGCACTCCTGCTTCACAGAAGAAAAAATCTGAATTATAGAAATGGGAACTAGGCTCGGCACCCATAGCACAGTGGTGACATCACCAGCCACATACACCAAGGGTGGCCAGTTCAAACCTGGCCCAGGCTAAACAACAATGGTAACTGCAACAAAAAATAGTGGGGCGTTGTGGCGGGTGCCTGTAGTCCCAGCTATTTGGGAGTCTGAGGCAAGAGAACCACCTAAGCCCAGGAGTTGGAGGTTGCTGTGAGCTGTGACGCCATGGTACTCTATCAAGGGCGACATATTGAGACTCTGTCTCAATAAATAAATAAATAAATAAATGACATGGGAACTAAATTGCTCAATGTGGCACTGTTATACCCCAAATGCAAAACCTGTACTAAACAAAGGTTTTTTGGTTTCAAATTCAGTGTTCTTTTTATCATACCACAGTTATTCTCCTAAATGCATACCAAATTAAGCTTATATTTGTGAAGAGAAATAAAACATAAAATATGAACTGGTAAAAGGAAATACTTGCAAAACTGAACATGGGAGACCTGAAATTTAAAAAAACAATTTTTTTAAAGGGTAGTTATACAATGTCCCTCACATTAACTTATTCAAAAGATAGAGGAAAAACCCAGAAATGAACCTTTTGGTCACTGGTAAACAAGGAATCTAAAACTAAAGTGTGTTGAATTCAATTTTATTTATTTTTTTCCAAAAAGTTTAAAGAGGAAAATTAATTGAACGCTTCTGAGTGCAACAATCATGCATGGTGTTGTATACTGAAGAGTGACCCACTCCCCAAATTCACATGTTTTAGTCCTCATCCCCAGTATGTTAGAATGTGAGTACATTTGGAGATCAGGCCTTTAAAGAGATAATTAAGTCAAAATGAAGTTGTCAGGGTAGGCCCTAATTCAATTCTTACTGGTACCCTTGTAAGAAGAAGAAATTTGGACACAGGTGTAGGGGGGCAAGAATGCCGCGTGAACATGGAGATGGCCACCTACAAACCAAGAAGACAGGCCTCAGAAGGAATCAAGCCTACCCACACCTTGATCTCCAACTTTTAGCCTCCAGAATTGTAAGAAAGAAACTTCTGTTATTTCAGCCATCCAGTCTTGGGTACTTTGTTATGGCAGCCCTAGAAAAGTGATACACATGGCAATTTGCTAAATTACCATAAACACCAAAAACAGTTCTGTATTTTAAAAGAAGTAACCACACTTGAGTAAATAACATAAAATTTACTAATCATGCTAGTAAAAGGACTGCTATCTTCTATATCTTAAGATCTTATTATATACAGAAGGTGCCCAAATAATGTATACCCAATTTTAAGAAAGGAAAAAATTGTAATATTCAAGTCACATTTGACTTCTGCATTTTTTTTTTTTTTTAAAACAGAGTCTCACTATGTCGCCCTCAGTAGAATACAGTGGTGTCACAGCTCATAGCAACCTCAAACTCTTGTATTTAAGCAATTCTCTTGCCTCGGCCTCCCAAGTGGCTGGTACTACAGGCACCCACCATAACACCCAGCTACCTCGGTATATGTGGCCAGCACCCAACCCACTGAGCTACGAGTGCCACGGACTTCTGCAATTTTTGACAAGAGAAACAAGATACAATATACAAGATAACAAACATTATCTATATACATTTAGTATTTCATTTTTTAAACTAGTAAGCTTATACCTTTTAAATTACATTTTAATAATTTTTTTCCTTCCTTAAAGTGCGTATACATTTTTTTGGCACCCTCTGTATATACAGAAGCAATTAGTAGACCTTCTGCAAGTTGACCATCCAAGGGACTGTAACAAACCAGTCAACATACAGAGGTAGTCAGCATAAGGAAATAGGCCTACTGTACGACACACAGACATAGTACCTGTCAGGTCTATGACAACTAGGTCATCTTAAGGAGGCGGTCAGTGCAGGGAGGTGATCAACTATGGAGGTTCTACTCTATTTCACTTTTCAGTTTGCCAGTATCTGTATTCTGAGAATACATGCTTAGATGTAAATATTATACTTTCCTTAGAATATATTACTTTATACAAAGAGTAGTTTTTACAAAGTGGATGAGACTTGAAAACACTAAACTAAGGGAAAGAATTCATTTAGCTACATGTTGCATAATTTCATTTATATGAAATGTCCAAAACAGATAGAAAGTAGATTAGGGGTTGCTAGGAGACAGGAGGGGGATCAACAGGTCCAGGTTTCTTTTTGGGTGATAAAATACTCTGGAAGCGGATAGTGGTGATGTCTGTATTAACACTGTGAATATACAAAAAACCCCCCACTGAATTGTATATTTTTAAATGCCCTGTATTGTATATTTTAAATACAGTATTTCAATCTGTATTGTATGTTTAAATATTGTATACTTTAGTTGGAGATACAATTCAATTTTTTTTTTTGAAATGGAGTCTCACTATGTCACCCTCAGTAGAATACAGTGGTGTCACAGCTCATAGCTTGTATTTAAGCGATTCTCTTACCTCGGCCTCCCAAGTGGCTGGGACTACAGGTGCCTGCCATAACACCCAGCTATTTTTTTGTTGTAGTTGTCATTGTTGTTTACTAGGCAAGGGCCGGGTTCAAACTAGCCAGCCTCAGTGTATATGGCCCACTCACTGAGATACGGGCGCCGAGCCTGAAGATACAATTTTTAAAATTGATCTCCAACTTTTAGCCTCCAGAATTGTAAGAAAAGAAACTTCTAGTATTTCCAGAAAAAGGTGAATATTTTAGGAATAAAAAAAAATTAGGAAATTTTTTAGGAATAAAAAAGAAAACTATACTTACATCAGATAGAAGTCTATCCAGGTTGGCATCACTGGCTGTTTTTCTTTTATCCTCAGGAAGTTCCTCTAACTCCCCATAGAGCTCCAAATTCAAGCGGGCTAATTTCTCCTGCATTCCCCGAACATGTTCCATCTGTTCAATGGAACATTCATTTCCTGGGGAACATTCCGAACATTAATAAAAGGATTAGGACAGATCAAACCAACAGCCTAAGGAAAAACTTGTAAATTCTAGGTGCTCTAAAAGAAATCAGTTTCCTTTCTTTTGTAGATTGTTAATGATTGTATTTTCTGTGTATAATAACAAAACAAATTTCTGATCGGAAAAGCAAAAATGACCAACTAAGAAATGACCTTGGGCACTTAATAAAATCATATAGGAAAGATATTTATTTTCAGTGACAGGAAACAGAAATCAGGAATGGCACTGTGGCTCACACCCGTAATCCTAGCACTCTAGGAGGCTGAGGCACGACAATCCTTTGAATTCAGAAGTTTGAGACCAGCCTAAGCAAGAGTGAGACCCTATCTCTACTAAAAGTAAAAAACTAGGCAGGCATCATGGCAGGAGCCTGTAGTCCCAACTACTCGGGAGGCTGAGGCAGGAGGATCATTTGAACCCAGGAGTTTCAGGTTGCTGTGAGCTAGGCTGACGAGATGGCACTGTGGCCAGAACGAGGGTCTGTCTCCAAAAAAATGCAAGATCATCATTTAAGTAGAGAAAACATATTTTCTTCAATAGCAATATCAATAGCAATATCAAACATAGAAGCAATAGCATTTCTAATCATGTCTAATTTGCCAAATTGCCATTTGAGTTGAGTGATCCAGTATTTTTTAATAACCTGGGCTCTATAAGAATTTTGGCCATGAATCATTTTGCCAACCAATTATGTATTCTTCCTTTAATAAACACAAATTAAAATACTTTTGAAGCATGAAAATGTTATAAAGCAAGAGCAACACAATGTAAAATGTTTGATGGTATGTACAGTAATACAAGATAACTTCATTGCTAAGGGGTAAGTATCTCATTTATTGAGTAGAATCCTCTGACTTGACATTATCTGCCCAGAGTATCTAATCTATATATATGACATATCTTCAGCCAGTTTAAGTACAGACTCTACAGCCTCTTGAGACTGTAATTGTTTTTAAACTTTTAGTTTTTCCTAAAGGTGTTACAAAGGTTCAGCTAAAGCTGAAGTACACATCTTGAACCAATATAAATTAACGTAAATTATACTTGCTCCTTCTCAGCAGCTTTATAAATCGTCATAATCAACCATACTATTCTATGCTACACAATACTAAACTGAAGGTCTTTCAAAATCATTCTCTCTTCTTAATAGTAAAATACATATATATCACCTTTCCTCTCCTTTAATAATTTTCCAACTATTAGTAACCTGGAAGGTCAAATGAACAAACAGAAATAGCTTGAGGTATGTGTATGTGTGTTACGTGCATGTGAAGAGAGAAATACAGTAAAAATTAAAAGATAGAAATCACAAGGGAAAAGATGAAAGGAAGAGGATGATCTAGGTGACCTAACATGAGAACAACAGAAGCTCCAGAGAGAATAAAAAAAAAATAGATGGAGGAGAAATAATAAACAAAAGAAAATATGTTCTGTAAGATGAAAAATGAGTCAGCAGATATGATTCTCAGGCAAGACTGATGAGAAAAGACACAGTTCTAAGCATCTCCTGGTAAATCCCTAACCTTTAAAGAAAAAAGAAAATAATCTTTTAAGCTTCAAGACAAAAAATAATAAGTTGCCTAGTAAGAAATAATCTGACTGGCAATGGAATTCTCATTTGCAATACCTATAGAGAGCAATCTGTTGAGTAACAGCAGATGATGTCCCAAAAATACAAAGTCACCATAGAGCAGAGGCAGGGAAGGTGCTGGGATAAGGGGAAGAAGTAAAAGGGGCCCAGAAATTTCATCTCAGTGGTGGAAGAGAAGAGAGGAGAAGGGGAAGTAAAAGTATTCTGAAAAGGCCACCTTGGGCTAAAGCAAGGAGGTAGGGGTATAATAAAATGATGTAAAATAAATAATGTGTTTTCAGTGTCTCCTTTCAAATAATAGTATGACCAAGACTGGAAACCCAGAAACGATAAAAGATAGATATATTTAAGTATATAAAAATTTAAAACTGGTCAGCTGTGGTGGCTCATGCCTGAAATCCTAGCACTCTGGGAGGCCAAGGTGGGTTGATTGCCTGAGCTCAGGAGTTTGAGACCAGCCTGAGCCAGAGAAAGACCTTGTCTCTAAAAAAAAAAAAAACAGTAGCCAGGCATTATGGCAGGTGCCAGTAGTCCCAGCAACTCAGGAGGCTGAGGCAAGAGGATCTCTTAAACCCAAGAGTTTGAGGTTGCTGTGAGCTATGTCATCATAGCACTCTACTCAGGACAAGCGAGTGAGACTCTGTCTCAAAAAAAGAAAAAAATTTTTTTAACTTTTACAAGGTTAAATAGACCATTAATAAAGTCCATAGACAATAAATTTACTATAAATAAATAAATGAATAACAGAAGTTAGAAAGTCAGTATCTAAAACATGTAGAGGATGCTTAGCAATAGACAACAGCAACAAAAGGATAAATAACCAAATAGAAAACTGGGTAAGGACTCTGAAAAGAGCAATCCAACAAGAGCTTATAAACTTGCAAACTGTATATGAAAAATCTGACAATATACATTGTGAATTCTGAAGATCAAAAATAACTATTCAGAATTTTCATTTTAAAAAAAATCAGTTAACTATGCTTGTATCTTCATGAAAAAACAAGAAACCCAGATGTGTTCACTCTTGGCTTTAAATCAGGAATCCTGGGTAAGGAATAAGTGTAAGCTGAAAGGGTAAGGGGCAACCATCTTGATACTTTTCCAAAGTAAGACACGAACTGACAAAGACTGTCCCTTTCATTTGTTCAACTTTTAAGATACTTATTCGACAGTAGCAACCCTACTTTAACACCTCACTAACCTTCTCTTTAAAAAAAAAAAATTTCCAGAAGTTTTAGAAGGCAAATGACAAATAAAATCTAGGATGACTGTATTTTATGCCTCCAGGCTCTTTGTTTTTTAATAAAAGAAAATGATACTTTAAAAAGGAAGAGCAAAATAAATCCAGAAAATAGGACGCAGACATCTTAGAGAAAAAAAAAAGTAGAGAAACATCTCTTGCTCACCAAATGCTTGAAGTTTTCCAGAGTGGAAATCATTCAAAAGACTTAGGAGCCCTCTCTCCATCTCCTGAACATCTGAGACATCAGTGAGGAAGGAGTGCTGAATCGGAGTTGACTGAGCACCTTTTCCTTCTCCACCCTGCGGTTTGGTCTTTTCTTTCATCACTCTGCAAAGATGATGCAATTACCTTTAATTACAGTAGAACCTCTGTTAAGTTTGACCACCCAAGGGATTGTAGGAAACTGGTCAACATACAGAGGAGGTCAACATAAAGAATGGCCTACTCTATGTATGAATATGTGGTACATGTCTGGTCTATGTAAATTAGGTCAACCTAAGGAGGTGATCAGTGAAGAGCGGGGATCAACTATGGAGGTTCTATTGTATCTCTTGTTTGGCTGTTCTAAATTAAACTGCTTAATATTTTCGTGAATTAAATGAAATTTTCCTTAAAAGCAAGAAATCAGAATAAAGTCAAAACTAAATAAAACAGTAACTTCAAACCAGAGAACAGATCATGAAAATCTCAAACAAATGTACAAAATATAACTACTAAGGCATATAAAAAGTGTGGTTAGTACATTTACATAATTTACTAATTCTCTGGATTGCAAAAAACTAAAAAGAGAACTGCTAAGTCTTTTTATTATACTATCCTGCACTTCACATTTCATTTCTCAGTAAAATATACTACACTGTTCCCTTCTAAACTTTATCCTATGTGTTCCAAGAACTACCAGTAGTTCAAAAGTGGTTATGAGGTCCCTAATCTGTACCTGACATTATGGCAGAAGTGTCCCCAAAAGAAAGGAAGACATTGACAGTCCATAATCATCATATGATGGAAAGCTAAAAACCGTTACTTTGACTCCTATACCTTCCTAAGGCCCCCATCCTATTGATTATACCCCCCAAATACCTAATCTCTCTAGTTCTCTCCTCCACTGCCACCATTCTATCTCTTGACCAAACAGCTTCCCAGCCAATCTCCCTGCCTATGTGTGTGGTCTGTGGTCCTCCTTCTCTTCCCACAGCCAAGTGCATTTCTAAAAAGTAAAACCAGATCATATATAATTTATTTAATTCAAACCTTTCAGTAGATTTGCACCATCTGCAGGATCAAGTCCAACATCCTTAAGAAACCCTATTCTCCCTGTCTCTCGCTGTCCTGAATCCCTTTAGTTTCCTAGAAATCTGTTATCTATCTTCTTACATGCTCATCCTCTGCCTATATTAGCACCCTTCCACTTACTGCCATCTTTGCCAGGCTACCTCCCACACTTCCTTCAAGTCTCAGTTTAAATTTCCTCAGGAAGGCCTTTTTTGGAACCCCTAGACTAAATTAGTTCTTCTCATACATGTCTAGCATATAAAAGGCTCCTAAATAGTCCACTGTGATACAGGAAGGGAGAGAAAGAGCAGTTCATTCAGCCTAGGGCTAACCAGAAAACATTTCTTAATGGTGATATGTGAGTGAAGATTTAAAAAAAAAAAGTGGGGGCCAAGCATAGTGGCTCATTCCTGTAATCCCAGCACTTTGGGAGGTCGAGGAGGGAGGACCGGTTCCAGCCAGGAGTTTGAGACCAGCCTGGCAATAATGAAGCCCCGTCTCTCAAAAAAATAAATAAGTAAATAGATAAACAAACAAAGAACAAGGGGGGTTAAACAGGCAAAAAGGAAGATTGTATGTTAGCTTTATAACCCAATACATAATACAAATCCTGACATGTAGTATGTATATTCAGCACTCAATTTTTACATAATGTTGAATGAAGAGATTCTCCCTAGAACTGTATTTACTACAATAAAAGTAAAATTAATAGGGAAAATATATCCCCAGAGAAGGCAGGGAAGCATGAGGAGGAAACTAATACTTTTTTTTTTTTTTTGAGACTGAGTCTCACTATGTCACCCTTGGTAGAGTGCTGTTGCTCACTGCTCACAGCAATCTCAAACTCTTGGGCTTCAGCAATTCTCTTGTCTCCGCCTCCCAAATAGCTGGGACTACAGGCACTGGCCACAACGCCTGGCTATTTTTTTGTTGTAGTTGTCATTGCTGTTTGGCAAGCCCATGCTGGGTTCAAAACCACCAGCCCCGCGTTGTATGTGGCTGGCGCCCTAGCTGCTGAGCTACAGGCACCGAGCTGAAACTAATTCTCTTAACAAGAAACTTAGGCTCGGTGCCTGAGGCTCAATGGGCAAAGGCTCCAGCCACCACGTACACCTGAGCTCGCGGGTTCGAATCCAGCCCAGGCCCGCCAAACAACAATGACGGCTGCAACCAAAAAATGGTCGGGCGTTGTGGCGGACGCCTGTAGTCCCAGCTACTTGGGAGGCAGAGGCAGGAGACTCGTTTGAGCCCAGAAATTGGAGGTTGCTGTGAGCTGTGATGCTACAGCACTCTATCCAGGGTGACAGCTTGAGGCTGTGTCTCAAAAAACAAAACAAAACAAACAAAAAAAAACTATAAATTGGAATTCACAAAAATGTTTACTCATTGAATGAGTAAATGAATAAGGAAATGAAAAGACAAGCCATGGGCTCGGCACCTGTGGCTCAACGGGCTAAGGCGCCAGCCACGTACACCTGAGCTCACGGGTTCGAATCCAGCCTGGGCCCGCCAAACAACAATGGTGGCTGCAACCAAAAAATGGCCAGTTGTTGTGGCGGACGCCTGTAGTCCCAGCTACTTGGGAGGCAGAGGCAGGAGACTCACTTCAGCCCAGGAATTGGAGGTTGCTGTGAGCTGTGATGCCATTGCACTCTATCCAGGGTGACAGCTTGAGGCTCTGTCTCAGAAAAAAAAAAAAAAAGAAAGAAAGAAAGAAAAGACAAGCCATGTATAAGGAGAAAATATTTACAAGCTATATATTTAATGAAATATTTGTATCTGGATAGTACAAAGAAACCTCAAAAGTCAAAAGTAACAAAACAAAAAAAAATGGCAGAAGTTTTAAACACTCTACGAGAGAAAACATATAATCACATGAAAATATGGTCATTAGTCATTGGGATAATCCACATCAAACCACAATAAGACACTATTGCATACCTATTACAAAGACTAAATTTTTAAAAACTCACCATACCAACTGTTAGGAAGAAGTGGGGAAACTGGAACTCGAATATGCTGCTGGTGGAAATATACAATGGTATATCCAGTCTGGAAGAGTTAGGCAACTTAATAAAGGATTAGATAAAAGCCTACCATCTGATTCAGGCATTCTGTTTCGGTGCTGTGTTTTGTTTTGTTTTGTTTTGTTTTGTTCTCAAAGGAAAAAAAGCCCTACTCCATATTAAGACTTGGACATAGGCAGTTATGGCAGTTTTATGTGTAATAGCCTAAAACAGAAAACTACCCAATGTCAATCAAGAGGTTAATGGATGATAAAACGCTGGTGTATCCCTACGATAAAATTCTGCTGAGCATTTTAAAGTATGAATGAATTATTGAGACATCCAATGGTATGGGAAAATGTCAAAATAGTCATAGAAAGTTAAAGAAGTCATACCAAAAAAATGAGTACCTATTGCATAGTCCCTTCACATAAAGCTGTAAAACAGCAGTTATCAACCTGTGGGTCGGTTCCTTTAATACAGTGGCAGCATTAGGAAGGCTGACAACCACTGCTCTAGAACAAGGGTTGGCAAACTTTTTCTGTAAATCAAAAGATAGTAAATATTTTAGGCCCTACAAGCCACGGATTCTGTCCTAACTTCACTCCACGGTGGTAAGGAGCTGAAAGCAACCGTCCCTGACAGGTAATCAGATGAATGTGTCTGTGTCCCAGTAAAATTTTGTTTACAGAAACAGGTGGTTAACCTAAATTTGTCCTACAGGCCATTGTTTGCTAATCATGGCTCTGGAAAATGTGAACTAAACTAATCTACTGTGACTTAAAACAGATGAGTGGGTGTGGTGATGGGAAAAGGAGAAGAAGGAGGGATTTCAAAAGAGCATGAGGGAACTTCAGGGGTGACAGAAACAGTAATTATCTTTATTGTGGTGATTGTTTCACAGATGTATACACATATTAAAACCTAATAAAAATGAATTTTAAATATGTGCAGTTAATTATAGGTCAATCAACCCAAATAAAGCTATTAAAAATCAATTAATGCGTTTTATCACATTAACAGAATAAATTAGAACAATCATATAATCATTTTAATAGAAGCGTAAAAGTAGACTTCTTTTTCAAATTTAACATCCCATTATGATATATGACACCTAACAAAATATTTGACATATGGTATATATACAATAAAAGTAGATTTAATATAGGAGGCAAGGGCATAATGGAAAAGTAAAACAGTTTAATGCTGAATTTTTTTTTTTGCCTGATTTATTTATTTATTTATTTGGAAAGTGAATGAATGTATCAATGAACAAACACCGTCCCCTCCAGGGCAAAGTGAATGAATGCATCAACACAGTCCATTCATGGAATTGAGGCCCAGGAAATTCACATGAAACTGACCTAGGCATATGGAATGGGGATTCCAAGTTTAGTCCCAAGTGCAAAGTGAAGGAGACACCAAGGCACAGGTGACTCCTCAGCAGTTGTCCAGCCTTTTTGGCTATTGGAGCCCCTGGTGGGGGTTAGAGGTCCCCCTCCTTGCCAGTTATCGAGTCCGCTGGTTCTTCAGCTGGCTGCCGCAGCACCGACACTACCAAGGAGGAGGCGGCAGGTCCGCCAGCTCCACTGAGCTGGCTAGGGCGCCAAATGTCCTGCATCAATTCTCCCTCTCTGAGTAGAAACTCTAACTGCTATTAGGGAAAAGGGGCGAAGACTTGATCTAACTGCTTCCTGCTGAATCAGGCAATGATAGAAGGGGGCTTAATGCTGAATTTTAAAGCAAATAGGCTATAGTTGAAGTCCAAACTAAGGTATTTACCAACCAATTAGGGCCAATAATAATTACCTCACTGGCCTAGTTCTCATAACCACTAAAATAGCTCCCACAAAGTGTGCTGTCGAACCCCTGACTTTGAGTGGGTAGCTGTTATTACAGCTGTGGTTTTCTAAATTTAACATTTTAAAAATCCATACAGATCCTGACTTGTAGTACCCAGTAGACTTATCAATAATTAATAATAGTAAGTTGGTTACAATTTTAAACTATTTATTATGTCAACTTTCAATCATACACTGAAGTAAAGAATAAGATGATGAATTTTCATGTACCCAAACACTGCTTTCATAGAAACTATTTTGGCTTTCTTTATCATATTTCCTCCCTCTCTCTTTTTTTGGAGGGGGGCTGGAAATATCAAAATAAATTCTAGACATCAAAGCATTTTACCTATAAATACTTAAATACGTCTGAGATGGATTTTTTTTAATTAAAGACTTTTATATGTTAAGACCTTATATTTGTTCGCTAGGGCTTAAAGCACCACAGAGACTGCCGGCTTAAACAACGAGAACATATTTTTCTCATGACTCTGGAGGCCAGCAGTCTGCAATCAGGCAGGGTTCTTTCTCTGAGGCTTCTCTCTCCGTGCCTTGTACGTGGCCATCTCCCCCCTACCCGTGTCTTCAAGGGCTCTCCCTTCTGTGTGTGTCCTAATCTCTTCTTATACAAGGACACCAATCAGACTGACTTAGAGCCCACTCTTAGGACCTCATTTTAACGTAATGACCTCTCCAGTTCCAGTCCAATTTGGAGGAACTGGAGGTGAGAACTTCAATGTATGAATTTTGGGGGACACAATTCAGCCCATCACAGACCTACACAATGATAAAGAATTCTGACAGTCATGGAAAGAGTTGGCTCTTATCTCCTTATACACCCACCAGTTCCTGTACCATGAGATCACCCAGTGTTTTATACCAAAGCCACACCCTCTGAGCTGCTCTCAGCCAATGGCGAGGAAAGTAGGGACCCCAGCCGAGGGATCTCACAAAGTGGGCAATAACTGCTCCGAGTCGCCTCAGGGCTCTGCCTGAGACCTTCTCCCAGCTGCCCCACTCTGAGGTTCCTCCTAAAACTCATGCTTCCTTCCTTTTTTTCTTTCTCTCCTCATAAGTGCAAGACCTGCATTATTGTCTAAAAACTCTTCCTACCTACTCCTGGTCGTCACCTTTTTTTAATTCAGATATCTTCCCCATAAACCTTGCACACGTTTTAATCTATCTTGGCATCTGACTCTTGCACACAAGAAGCATGCTAGTAGTAAATGTTAAAAATCTATAAGAAAGCAATTACCCTATTGAATGGTGATGATGGGAGTCAGCTTTCTCCCCTTTGAAGTGAACAGTTTCAGGTAAGTCAAGAAGGCAATTCATGTGGTAATGGATTACAGTTAGACAAATCAAGAGAAACATGTTTATCTTAATGTAGATCAAGTGGTTACATATGAGCTATTACAATTGTTTCTTTACTCAGGTTAGTATACATGCCTGTATCTCCTTGCTTTGTTAGCAGAGAAGGCCCAGAACAAGGACACCCCAGCAGCAGTGAGCACACTTATCACTCAGATCCTGGTTTCCACTGCCCTTCTTCAATAAAAAGAACCAGGGCTTTGCTCTGTCCATAACATTTTTACCTTTGTTTTACCTGATTGGATCATATGAGATACTATTTTAATGGCAACCTGACCATTAAAATGGTCAGGCCATTACAAGATGCAAAGTATTTGTTAATTTAACAGATGAAAAATGGCATCCAGTTGTTATAAACAGAGCAAAGGCTAGAAGGAAATGTCTAACTATCCTTTTCCCTTCCTATATTATTTCCCACATTTCTTCCCATAGGAAATAGGTATCAAATGCATGTTGCCATTCTGCAGTTAAAGACAAGGAATGAATTCACATAAGCTAGGAAAACGAAATAAGGAAATGAGATGTTTGGTATGTGCAAGTCAGTAAGTGCTTTGGGGCACTCATGAAAACAGAACAGTGCATTTTCATACTCTAATCTACAGTTAGCCACCTATATATACATACATATATATTTTTTCTTTTTTTCTCCCTAAGCATGCATTATTAGGGAAATAATAATAATAAAGGAAATGCATTATTTCATTATTTCATTGTCATTAAAGTATTCTTAAAGAAAAGAAGGAAGGAAGATTGAGAGAATGAATCGAGGCTTCTTGAAGAAATAGTTGAATTCAGTACTAGGGCAGGACATCTTGTAATGCCAGAAAGGAAAGGAATGCTAAACCAAGCAATAACAAAAAGCAAGTAAACAAACAAAAAATAGTCTAACACGCAATAATGGAACTAATAATGCAAAGGAAATTAAAAGCCAACATACAAGATTCCCAAAGCTGGAAAAACTCGAGCATCAAAATAAAGATGTACTGGATTATAAGATAAGGCTAAAACTAAATACAAATCCATACTGATATAATCACATGATTGAATAAATAAATAAATAAATGAGTAAAGAGAGAAGACATGTCCTGAGCAGAATTCTGAATAATGCATAAGGAAACTCCACACTCAAGGAGGTGGAACACAACTTTGCACTCCTCAGCAGGCTGCTCATGCAGCTTTCCGAAGAGTACAGGACGGGGGCAGAGGGCTGAGTGACCTCACAGTGGGGGGACTGACAAACACCCAGCTTCGTCAGGTGGTTAACATCAAAACTGACGTCATGTCGATAGTACAGACACTCGATGTAATGAAAATAGCACTTTACTTCTACGGTTATCCTTTCAAAATCTCACAACCACAGCCTAATTATAAGAAAAATACCAGACCAATCCCAAATGACAAAATACCTGACCAGGAGTCCTCAGAACTACCAACATCACCTAAACCAAGCAAAGTCTTAGGACTGAAGACCATTCTTCTAGGTAAAGCATCATGAGAATGGAAAAACAAACACCACATGTACTCAATACTAAACTGGAACTAGTCTAGATCAAGGTTCGTGTTCACATATGAAAGTAAAACTCAATGAGAATCAAGCAGGTGGGGGGGGAGAGATTGGGTAAATTCACACTTAAGTGGTACAATGCACACTTTTTGGGTGAAGGGCACACTCATAACTAAGAATAAACAAAAATTGTGTAACCAAAACATGTGTGCCCTATAATCTTCTGAAAAAATAAAATAAAATAAAATAATAAAATACAAGTAAAGCCTGAGAAAGTGTCACAGCCAAAAGGATCCTAAGAAAATATGAGAAGTAAATATAATCTGGTACCCTGAATGGGATCCTGGAATAGAAGAAGACATTAGATAAAGACTAAAGAAACCCGCATAAAATACGGACTTTAAATAATATATCAATATCAGTTCATCACTTACAATAATTGTACCATACCAATTTAATTTGTCAATAATAGGGGAAATTAGGTATGGGGTATATGGAATTTCTCTGTTCTGTTTAACAATTTTTCTATAAATCTAAAACCGCTCTAAAATAAAAAATTTCTTTAAAATCTTAAAGAATCTATAAGTCCAGTGCCATGTGGATTGTGATTGCAACAACTAATATTTATTTAGCACTTTCAAGGCTACAAAGCGCTTTCTGCTACATTAACTCATCCAGGACTTTATGATGAGATCATGTTATAAAGCCTATCTAAAAAGCACATTAATAAAACATATAACTGTCATTATTTCAATAAAATCATGTTCTACTCAGGGAAAAAAAAAGAGAATCATAAAGGACCTGAATTTACCAGCACAGCTTTTAATTTCTGGCAAATTTCACATCTTTGCTCTGTGTGTCAAGCCTGTTCTGAGCATGTTGGGTTTCTATTTTGCAGATCTCCAGTGATGCTAACAGCAGTTGTGAATACTTAATGAAATTCATCATGCATTTGCAACAAATTGCTCACCTCTCCCAACCCCAGAGAGCAATGTGGAAGTCGAAGAAAAGGAGCTGGCGATGAATTCTCTCCCTGCTCACTAGAGCAGGAGGGAGTTACTGACAGACGGGGGCCTGCCAGAGCTGTGACAAGCGCTTCGGTGTCTCAGAACCGCTCTCTCCATATGGACCCTTTTGTTCATCCTTCCTTCCAATCTCATTCTCCCTGTCATGCTGCTTTCCCCCTCCCACCCTTGGTGCTGTTCATGCATCACTTTCCTTTCTCCTCTTCATTGCCAATCATGAAAATACAGAAAAATCTCAACTCTTACTAATGCCTGCATGTCATGCATAGGGAGAACAAAAAAATAAATAAATAAACAGATACACATATACATATATATATACATATGTACGTATGTGTGTATATATAGGTGGCTAACTGTAGATTAGAGTGTGAAAATGCACTGCTCTGAGTTCACAAGTGCCCCAAAGCACTTACTGACTTTCACATACCAAATGTCTCATTTCCTTATTTCATTTTCTCTTAAACACGTAAAAATCAAGCAGGAACTAAATAAATACAGACAGTGTCAATACAGGGGATGCCCTAGTACCCAAAACACAGCTCAGCATTTTTTTCTTCTTTTTTTTTTAATTGTTTGGGGTTCATTTAGGTACAAAGAATTAGGTTGCACTGATTGCATTTGTTAGGTACTAAGTTCCTCTCATAATTGTGCCCCACCCCCAAGAGGTGTGCAATACACGGTAACCCCCTATATCCCTCCCCTCTGCTCTCCCCACTCCCTCATTCCCCTGCCCCCCACCTTGTATTCCTTTGACTTTTTCTCTTATGAGGGTACGTATTAGATCATCTACTGGCTTCATATTAGAATTGAATAAATTGAATTCTTGCTTCTCCATTCTTGTGATACTTTACCAAGAAGGATGTGTTCCAGCTCAATCAAGTTAATACAAAAGATATAAAGTCTCCATCTTACACAGCTAAGCATTTTGATGGATGTTGGAGTCCATGTTTCTTGACTGTAACTCATCATAAAGGTATATAATATAAACTGAAAAAAACTTCATGCAAATTTCAAGTATTCTTGCTAGTATGGCCATAAGAAAGTTCAGGGTGTAAAGGCCCTGCCACACACCGGCCAAGTGGCCCTAGATTCTCACGACTTCCATTTCCTTCTTTGTACAATCAGAATATTAACAGCAGCCCCTTAAGGATCATGAAATGTAAAGGCAATAATGTTTCTAGAGTATGTTATAAGCATTTAATGAATACACAAATTAGGGGGGGAAATATTCTATTTGAGATGAGAGTAACATGTGCTACATTTAATCTTTAGGTACACATTATGTAAAAATTCCTCTTGATCTCAGGATAACACATGTCAGATTTTCTACTCTAGTATCCTTTTGAAATAAATAATGCATATTAGCTTATAGAAATTATGGAACATGGTATTAATAAATAGAGTGATAGACATGTAGCATATCACAAATATCTAGCCCTAAATCTGGCACTTATTTTTGCAAAGGCAAACACTAATCAAATATATATGTCACTTAGAAGAGATATTATCATTGTTCAGACAGTTCTTTGAAAGCAAATTAAGTATTTTTAATCTTTTTAAATCAACCAGTAGGCAATATTATTAGCATGTTAAGTTTTCTATGTATTTTGAATAAATTATAAATATATTAAAATTGTATATGATATTTAGAAGGAATATCTGATGATGTAAGTTATTGCACGTAATATGTAAATGGAATAATGCTAACTTTTATGTTCCTTATACAAGGAAAGTTTTTAAACTCTATTTTGACTACATCAACCCAGTTTCTTAGATAGCTATGGCAGCCAAAATCGGATGACCACCCAACCAACAGAAAAGATCACGGCCATTTTTCAAAGCATGTGATCTGAATTATGCTTTAGAGTTCCAGTTGCTCCAAGTTGTATGCACCAATTGAGCAAACCCAATTCTACTGTGGGCAAAAGAACTGCTATTGAAATTGCTGTATGTCTTTTATTTTCTCAAGGAATTATAAAGTTGGGAGCAAAGGGTGCTAATTTCAGGATTAGATAGAATGTTCACAAGAATACAAGTAAGAAAGGGAAACAGAATTCAAGACAGTGGGCCAGCTTCCTTCATCCTGCTTTCACGCACAAATCTACCAGCGTTTCACAAGTTTTATCTCAGGACTAAGGTGATATTTTCATCTTCCTCCTTGAACTCAGACTGGCACCTCACAGGGAGAGGAAATAAATATCACATCAGCAAACTGTATTCTCAAACTGAACAGACAAAAACTCTTCTCTAATTGGCATGATGAAAAATATTGGACTCTTTTTTTATAATTGTTAATACTGTGGGATAAATATTCAGATTGTGACTTGTGCTGGTGATTAATAAGACATTGGTTGCTTTTCCTCTTATTTTTCTCCAACACGCGAGCAGTTGTAAAGGGCATTCCTTACCGTTTAACCAACAACAGATACGCTGGCACCAACACCGTGCCTACCTTTGAAAAACAGAGACAATTCATCAGGTAGAATCTGTCACTCTTCAGGAAATAAGCAAACTTCACAGCCTTCCCTGAATAATAGGTCATGTGGTGCATGGTCTCTATGACTCAGCTTCCTGCATGTATGAAACTAAAAACTACAAAAAAAACAACTGGTTCATGAAGAAGCCTGAAGCAAATCAATAAACCGGAAACTGGAAAACAGGTCAAAATAACAGCCATCCTAAAGCACAGTTCCAAACTCAATGGGGATATGACTTTTTGACCTGCTATGAACAAAGACTGAAATGTTATTCATTTTTTCCACATTTTTATGTAAATTTAATTTTCATGAAATTGTTGACTTGCTAACCCTGGAGACTGGTGATGTCTCCATTAATCTACAGAATGACTCTTAATGGTAAACTCTTTTAAAAAACTCTTTTTTCATTCCTTTAATGCCTCTCTTTCCATGCAAAATACTACCCTGTGCCCCTCTTGAACTATATTTAAAGGCAGAAAATGAAGAGAAATATGAATGTTTCCTACGTGCTCCCTTACCCCCAAAGGAATGAGTGAAGGATCCTTAAAAGCCAGATAATTACTTCCTAAATATATGAAGAAAACAATAGCAAATCAAAAAGTCAATTCTTTCTCATGAAACAAGAATAAAAAAAAACTACCCAAAATACATAGAGATTGGCAGAAAACCAGAAATGAAAAGTGACTGAAAGAGTTATAAAGTAAGAATGCCTTAAGCTTGGCTTGGTTATTTTTCATCTCCATAAAATTGGATGTTTCGTTTTTTAAATGTTTTTTGAAGTTTTCCAAATGTCATGGAGGAAGGTAGTGACTACTTTTAGTTCTCATTAAAGTTTCTTTAATTCACACAGATTTGTGAAAGAAATTGATTTCTGCTATCAGTTATGTTGGACCAACTCTCCCACACAGGACAACTGTAATAGCAAGATACATTTTTAAAAGTCTGTTCAAAGGTATTAGAGAGATATCAAATCAGTAAGGATTTGAAGGGTCAAGAATCCAGGGAGCGAGGCTCAGCACTTGTAGCACAGTAGTTATGGCACCAGCCACATACATGGGAGCTGGCGGGTTTGAACCCGACCCAGGCCAGCTAAACAACAATGACAACTACAACAAAAAATAGACTGGCATTGTGGCAGGTGCCTGTAGTCCCAGCTACTTGGGAGGCTGAGATAAAAGAATCACTTAAGCCCAGGAGTTGGAGGTTTCTGTGAGCTATGATGCCACAGCACTCTACTCAGGGTGACATAGTGAGACTCTGTCTCAAAA
This sequence comes from Arctocebus calabarensis, assembly GCA_963573935.1. Lineage (NCBI taxonomy): Eukaryota > Metazoa > Chordata > Mammalia > Primates > Lorisidae > Arctocebus > Arctocebus calabarensis. The sequence goes on along the minus strand of CAUYON010070427.1, from coordinate 19,668 downwards.
AAAAAAAAAAATCCAAGGAAAAACGAAGAACAGAGGATTGAACTTGATATTTAGAAGAGCTTTTACCCATAAGGCATTTTCTAACCAGTGACCCAGAGACTGAAAAAAATAGTAGTAACTGCAAATATATCTTCTTTGGGGTTTTTCCAGAAGCAGATCATGAAAGAAAAATCTTAGTGCAAATCTTAGTTCATTTGGGAGATACAAGAAACATCAAGATGGACGTGGGAACTGGTACAGGGATGGGAGGCAGCCAGTAAGGGGTACTCTACAACAAGATGTACAGGAAAGACGTAGCTTCACCTTTGAGTAACTACAAAAACTTGTATAAAATGCATACCTCAAATATAACCCCCCAAAAGGTTGAAAGCAGTGGAATATCTGTATATTAGGTGTTGGTTAAGGAATATTCCGGAGAATGTTAACAGCACAGCACTTCCTTCCCTCTATGGGTACAGGCAGAGTAGACTTCTCGATCGTGAAGATACTGACAGCTGTCCGCTTTCCGGCACACACAGGTGTATGTGTAAGATCTAGAGTGTGTGACAGCATGTCTGTATAGCTGGCCCTTTGTAATGCTCAGAACAACTCACATCCCAAGCTAAGTTTGCTCTATCCTGTCACCACTTACACAAGCTTAAATCTTTCCTGTACATCACACATATACAATAAGACTGTGGTCCCCATATGATCAGACCGGGCACACACGGCAGGAGGTAAGAGCCGGGGCAAGTGAGTGAAGAAGCTTCATCTGTACGTGAAGCCACTCTCAGCCGCGGGCTTCACCACGTGGGCTCCACCTCCTGTCAAATCAGCAGCAGGGACAATGGATTCTCAGAGGCGCTTGAACCCTCCTGGTAACTGCACATGCAGGGACTCTAATTTGAATGCTCCTTGTAAGAATCTAATGCCTGCCAATAGGAGGTGTCACTGCCTGCCATCGCCCCCACTTGGAACAGTCTAGTTATAGGAAAACAAGCTCAGGACTCCCACTGATTCTGCATTATGGTGAGTTGTATGTTTGGTCATTATATATTACAATGTAACAATAATAAAAATAAAGTCCTCAATGAATGCAGTGCACTTGAAGCATCCCAAAACCATCTCTGCCATCCCCCAGTCTGTGAAAAAACTGCCTTAGTGGTACCTTTAGCGGAGTGAGAGGCACGCCACATCACAGTTTTATCCGAAAGTTTGAAATACTGTCTAGTCCACCATTCAGTTGAGACCCTCCTTTTAATAGGTCACTCTTCTGATAATCTGGGATGAACCAGATCTTTATCCTGGAGGGCTCTGAGCCCCTAGTTACCACGCTTTCATCAGGCCGTGCTTTTCTGCTGTTACCCATTTTGGCTTCACTAGATATGGAAACACTGTGAACCTCCCCCTCTCATTATGTAGCAACAGCTCTACACTCTCATGATAATAACAGTTAATTTCCACTGACAGGGCAGTAGCTTTCAAAATGTCTTTGTATTCCTATGTGAAAGCCCAGAATGACTAGGGGAGAGCTATAATTTTAGCTTTTGTGGAACTCTTGCCGGGTAGCCTGGTAGAAGCATTTCTCTCCTGGGAACCGAAGCACAAATTTCTCAAGTGGTCATTGGGAATAACGGGGGACTGCGTCTACTCCCGCTCTTGGGCTGGACCCTCAGGGTCACTGTGGTATTTCAGGGGATGCATCGGGTCACCACTATTTTCATAACTCTACTAAGATAATCTGCCTTAATCACTGCATTGACAGTTTGCCAGATGCAGTAGTGAGCGCTGCTGTTGCTTGGTTAAAACTAAGGCAGTCCTTATAATCCTTCCCTGATCTGTTTGGTAATTTCAGGACCAGACTACTTAACTGAATGAAGATATGATCAGGACCACAAAAACTGGATCCTTTAGGTCTATAGACAGGACTAAATCTGCCATTTCCCTCACAAGCATTACGACTTCTCATTTAGTACTTTTTGTCAGAAAGGAATTTCAAGGGCTTCTACTTCCCTGTTGCTAACATTTTGATTCTTTCTCCATACATCAAGCATCTACTGTGAGACTTCCACTAAATGATAAATACACGTATCTTGACTATGTAATGAAGGACTCTAGAGCAGTGGTTTTCAACCTTGTTTATTTCATGGCACACTGGAACCTATAGTTAACCTTCCACAGCACACTTAAATTATGTTGATCAAAACAAGAGCTAAAAATAGACTATGCTTACTGTGCTTTGAACTTCTTTGGAAAATAATGAATCTTTAAAAAGTTTTGTGGCATACCTAAGATCCTTGTGCCACAGTTGAAAATCTCTGCTCTAGAGGATTCAAGGAGCGATGATCAAACTATTGGAATCACTGTGAGACAGACAGAATAGGACTCCACTGATCCCCTGACCTCCATATTTCCCTGCTAGCAAAAGGATTTTTTAGTCTCTTAGGATGAAAGTAATATCAGATCTGGAGATGAGGATTTGAGCACAGGTGCTTTATTCGGGAAGAGTAACACTAACGTGGAGGAGGTAACTCAGAGAAGGGAAGATACCTTATTAAACTAGTCACTCACCCAGGGAAGATGAGGACAAAAAAAAATGGTATAAAATCCATGACCCAGGATTATTGTACCCAAGGACAGGGGAACTATTATATTTATACAATAGTTCTCCCTTATCCATGGAGGATACATTCCAAGATCCAATGAATGCCTGAAACTGTGGCATGTTTACTGTTTTTTTTTTACTATACATCTAAAATAAAGTTTAATATATAAACTAGGCATAGCCAAGGATTAAAACAATAACTAGTAATAAAATAGAATAATTCTAACAATAGGCCAACATTAGCACTCTTGCACTCTAGGGCTATAATGAAGTAAAATAAGGATTACTTTAACATAAGTACCACCATAGTGGTGATAGTCGATCTGATCATGGAGATGGCTAGTGAGCAAGCGACTAATGGGCAGGTGATGTCTACAAGGTGGATACTCAGGAAAAAGAGATGATTCACATTCCAGGTGGGACGGAACAATACAGACAAGATTTCAACACACTTCTCAGAGCAGCATGCAGTTTACAACTTATGAATTATTTACATTGCGAATTTTTCACTTAATATTTTCAGACCGCAGTGGATAGCTGGTAACTGAAACTGTGTGAAGCAAAGCCATGGCTAAGAGAAGACTACTGCACACCTACTACTACAACTCATTAATTAGGAAATGTGTGGAAGATTTTTAATTCCTGAGCATTCTTAACACTGCCATATAAACAGGTAAAACAGCCTTCCAGAAAAATCCATCAGGTACACGTATGTAGATCCAGCCTATTAATGAAGAAAGGTCTGACAGACATAAGTAAAGCCCTGAAAACATCAGCTGAGAATCAAATTTTCAGAGAACCAGGAAATTCAACACCAACCAAGATGTAAATCTTTTAAATCAGCTAGTGAAAAAGAGATCACCAGCAAAGGAATAGCAACCAAGCTGATAGTTAACACTTGAAGGGAAACTATGGAAACCAAAAATCAATGAAATGGCATCATCAAAATGCTACAAGGAAATTTTTTTAACCTAGATATCTATACCTGGGAGAAAACATCCTTTGAAACTGAAGTGAAATGAAAAGAGTTCCAGATAAACAAAACTGAGAAAATTTGTCACCAGCAAACAGAAAAATTTTAAGTGCTAAAAGTACTATGTGTTCAAGAAATATTAGTAATATTAGACATAATATGAAATATAACAATAATTCAATTGAGTATTAATGTATGAAATCCTTCCTAAAAGAAAGTTTGTGAAATTGGCTAAAAAAAAAAAAAAAACAACGCCCAACAATGTATATCCTTAAATATAAGGATAATGAGCATTTCATAGTAAAAGAATAAAAATGGTATCTAGTACAAGCACTGCCCAAAACTGTACATGTAGCTAAACCAACAGAAGAAAAACAGACTACACAGCAATAAGATTAGTAAAGAAAAAAACGAGATACTCCATTGTGATTAAATGATCCATCCATCAGAAAGATTTATGCAGCTCAGAAAATGGCACGTGAAATCCAAAAGCAAAATAGCAAATTTTAGCATATTTCTCTTAATAACTACTAAAATGAGAAGCTAATTATATCCATAAGGATAGAGAACTTTTAAAGATCAAAATCTTCAAATTTTGACCTCATCAACATATATAACATTGTTCTCAAAAACTGAAGAATATACATTTCTCACCAGAATATGTGAAGCACTTTTCAAAATTGATAATATATTGTGCCATAAAGGAAATATTGACAAATTTTTAAAGACTGAAATAACTCCATGTGTATTCTCAGACCAAGCAGAATTGTAAGAAACCAATAAAAAAATAAATAACTAGAAAACCCCCAATATTTGAATCAAAGTTAATGTTGCAAGGAAAATTGATTAAAAATCAATTGAATGGAAAGACAGTAAACATAAATCATATTGAATCTTCCGGGACACATTTAATGATATGTTAAAATGGAAATTTATGGCCTTGAAGGAATATTTAGAAAAAGAATAAATGCTGATAATCCATAGTCTTGCATCCAGCTCAGAATTACCCAATGAAAGTAAAATGTAAGGAATACTAAAATTAAGATCACAAATTGATCAATGGAATACAAAAAAGTATATCAGAAAAATAGTCAAGGCTTGGCACCTATGGTTCAACAGGCTAAGGCATCAGCCACGTTCACCTGAGCTGGCGGGTTTGAATCCAGCCTGGGCCCACCAAACAACAATGACAGCTGCAACCAAAAAATGGCCAGGGGTTGTGGTGGGCGCCTATAATCCCAGCTACTTGGGAGGCGGAGGCAAGAGACTTGCTTTAGCCCAGGAATTGGAGGTTGCTGTGAGCTGTGATGCCACAGCACTCTATCCAGGGTGACGGCTTGAGGCTCTGTCTCAAAAAAAAAAAAAAAGAAAGAAAAGAAATAGTCAAAAACTAAATATTTTGAAAAGACTAATAAAATTGTTAACTCCATGGGAAGACTTTTTTGGTAAGAGGCAGAGACAGAGGAAATCTAAACAAATAATATCAGGAATAAGAAGGTACAAGATGTGAAAAAAATTGAACAACTTTGTATCAGTACACACGTAGATTTAGATAAAATAAAAAGATTGCTAATGAAACAGAATTTACTAAACCTATGGAATGTTTACATGACATGTTTACATAACCTGTGGCATGTTAACTCTGACACAACAAGAAATAAACAATATAAAAATCTGCAACTCTAATGAAAATCTACAGAGAAAACTGTAGACCAAGATGTGTCCACAATTGAATCTTTCCAAATATTTAAAATGATTTAACATCAATATCACAAAGAATATTCCAGAGAAAAGAAAAAAAGGAAGAAATTTCCTCAACCAAAAAGTTGAGGAAACCAAAAGCTACAAAGAGTCTCACTTTGTAGCCCTGGATAGAGTGCCATGGCCTCCTAGCTCACATCAACCTCAAACTCCTGGGCTCAAGTGATCCTCTTGCCTCAGCCTCCCGAGGAGCTGGGACAACAGATGAATACCACAACACCCAGCTATTTTTAGAGACGAGGGTCTCACTCTTGCTCAGGCAATCCACCCACCTTAGCCTTCCACAGAATATTCATTTTTTTAAACTTGGCAAGCTTTTCCTAAAATTTCTATAAAAATGCAAGTTGCCAAGAAGAGCCAAGACAATCTTTAAAAATCACAAAATTAGAGGACTTACATAACCAAATATCAAGACCTCTTATAAAGACAGAATACGTGAGTGTATTATATTGAGTCAGCAAAAAGAAATAGATGAATGAAAATTACACATAAAGATTCAAAATAACACATCAACAGAGACTTCATTAAAGATTCACAATTACATATAAAGACTTCATTAGTGGTAAATGTATCGCTCCAGAACAGGTGGAAAAGAAAAGGCTTTTCAAATAAATTAAGTTTGGTCATTGTGTGAGGATAAATAGTCAATATGCAGGAGCAACAATTAAACTTCACAACCTACCTCCCATAATAAAAGAAATAAAGTATGAAACCATAAAAGGGAATAAAAACATAAAAGATAAGACTTTTAGAACTTCACATAGGATATTATCTTCATGACACTAAAATAGGCAAAACAATTATACAGTAATTACAAATAAAAATATTGATACATTATGCTATAGTAAAATAAAAGGTAACCTCATTAGAAAAGAACAAAAATGTACACCACAAAGTAGGAGACTATCTTCATAATATATTTAATAAACAAAAGGCCATATTCAGAATATATGGAGAACTTTCACTATTCAACAATTAAAGATAACCAGTAGTGAGTGGCCAACAAACAAAACATGCAGTAAATGATGAAGAGTCATTTGCAACCTGTTCTTGAAGTAGCATACTTTGTGGTCAGTAAAAATGAAAAGCTGCTCAGCCTCGTTAACTGCCAGCCAAAGGTAAATTAATACCACAGTTATTTACAATTGTTTACAGATGAATATGGCAGAAATTTATAAGGTGAAGCACCAAGGAGAAACAAGGATGAGGAAACCCTAAAACTCTCATTATTTCTACTTTGGAAAATTATTTCTGTCCACTAAACATACACTTACACTTTCCCCGACAATCACAAATCTAAATTAAAACCCCATAGAAGATACATATATATTGACTAAAAATTTACGTTACACGGTACAGCATTGTTTTCATAGCTCTACACCAGAAAGAATACAAATGTCAGTAAGAATTGATAAACGGTAAATGGCTATCCCTGATTCACACAAATGAATCTGAATGAAAGAAGCCAGCTCAAACTGTATGACTGCATTAAGGCAAAACTATAATCTACACAGAGGGAATTAAGTTCCTTTGGAACAGACTGGGCAATGACATGTACAAGACACAAGGAGAATATCTGGAAAAATTCTTCAAGGTCTGTACTTATTATGAGTGTACTTTTCTCCGCATATAGTATTATAGTTTGACAAAAATTATTTTAAAATGTGGATTAATAACAATTATGTTAAAATTAAAACATGTCAAAATTAATTACAAAAGAAAAAGACTTTGCACAAGAAAGTAAATCTAATTTCTTAACATTTTTTAAATGATTTAAATAAAAATCATTATTTAAATGATTTTAAAACTCTGAAAGATAAAATTGTTATTAAAAATGAAATATTACATATTAAATGCAAATACATTCGGATATTAATTCAATATATCCACAGGGTAGCCTGGATTAAATGAGGAAAATCTCAATCTGAATAAAATTTTATTACTATTAAAAATAGAAAGTTTGCATGCCTGACAGACCATAAATCTGCATTAACAAACTTAGACTAGTTTGCCTTATCACCAATAGGAAGTACCACTAACCCTCAAATAATTTTATGCCAATTAACGTTTTATCTTTTACCTAGAGCTGCTTATCCTTCACTATTCCCAGCTGCTGTAAGTAGCAGCCAACTTACCTGATCATTTGCATTGAAAACTGAGCACTTACCCTTGACACTTCTCTCTCTTCTATCGATTCTTCTGCCTTATTTGCTTTCACATCTTTACATTCCAGTGACCAACCTCTCATTCAAGACCACAATTACTCTCTCCTGGAATACAGAAAACAGCCCTTTCACTTCTAGTCTTTTGATGTCAGTTAGGCTATACAAGCTACTAGGTTAGTCAGTGTGTGAGTGTGTGTGTGTGTGTGTGTGTGCACAGCACTAATCACGTTATTCTGTACTTCAAAAACTTTAACTGATTTCCTATTGTCTCAAGAATGACTTAGTGTTCTTCAGCTTAACCTCCAAGGCCATCCAAAATCTGGGCTTGAACTAATGTCCAACAATCACACTATAGTCCAGGAATGCAGCGGGAATAACAGCTTCTCAGTTTTATGCCTCTTTCTTTGATTACACCATTCCCATCATCCAGAATAGTTTTTTCCCCATTTATCTATGATCCTAACTCTGCTACAAGTTTTAAAACTCAATGTGTCATGAAATGTTTTGCTACTAAGTGAGGTCATAGAATAAGAACTTGTTTAAGTAATTTGAAAATTGACCAGAATTTTTAATCACCTGAGGAACTTTTATTTTTTTATTTATTTATTTTTTTTTTTTGTAGAGACAGAGTCTCACTTTATCGCCCTGGGTAGAGTGCCGTGGCGTCACACTGCTCACAGCAACCTCCAGCTCCTGGGCTTAAGTGATTCTCTTGCCTCAGCCTCCCGAGTAGCTGGGACTACAGGCGCCTGCCACAGCGCCGGGCTATTTTTTCGTTTTGCAGTTCGGCCGGGGCCGGGCTTGAACCCGCCACCTTCGGTATATGGGGCTGGCGCCCTACTCGCTGAGCCACAGGAGCCGCCCTCTCATTCACTTCTTAAATCATTGAAAGATGATGAAGATATTTTTGCCAGTAGCATTTCAATTTGGATTCAGAAACACTGACCGAATTTATCTTTTGGTTTCTTCTTGTCTGTGGCTGAGTCATGCTCTCCAACTGCCTTCATTCATGTCTTCTCCAGGGGATCAGAGTCCACTAATAGAAAACTGTGAGTGTTTGGGGAAGGGACATTTTTGACAACATGGAAAGATTTGCCTCACACAGACTGCTATACTACATGTTAGTGCTATCTGGGGGGCTCCCAGACTGATAACGGGGAGAGGGAACAGGAGGCACTTAAGGAGGTGCCTGTAATAGAAGACCAACCTATCTGGTGAGCCAACTGAATTATTGGTGACTAAGTCAAAGCAGTTCCATGTAAAAAGACTTAAATTCTTTTTTAAATTTCAGATTAATGTGAGGCTACAGACAGTTAGGTTATATTTTCTGTATTTATAGGAGGAAGTCCAAGTTGTAGTTGTTTCCTTCAGCCACGAAGTGTGCCATAAGGACTCTGGTTATTCCCCTTTGCCCTCAACAAGCAAGAACATGGTCTTGAAGTTTGTGGTTAGATTTCCCTTCCTCACTTCAGAACAAGACTAATCTCGGGTCTATGTGAACAGTACCATTTTGCAGATACTTTTAAAGTGTCACAGACTAGCTGGAATTGGAAGTTCTTAGAACTCCAGAGTTGTTGGGCTGTGTCAGACTGATGAATTATGTAAAGCCTGTTTCCCCTAGTATTATTAATCATCCTCAAGCAAATGAAGACATGCTAATTAATTTGTGGTGGTTTTTACCTGCAAATGCCAAAGGAACTAAATCAAATTAAATTTTCTATTCCCTTCAAGACCAGCACCCTGTTAAATACCCTATGACTTATCTAATTCAAATGGAAAGATGTGATTCTTTGGAAACTATGTTTGCCTATGGTTTCAAAATTTTAAGGGCTCTTTCTTGAATGTGTAGCCCAAAGTTTAACACATGAGGACCTGGAAAATGAAAGGATGGGATTCAATGCTGTGATTTACAGAGGACCCAGCCCATCCCAGACACTGTATTAGATAGTTTACGCATGTTATCTCATGAGTAGGTATTATCATTCTAATTGCTCAAGAGAGGAAATAGGCTTAGAGACTTTAATGTGAATTTCCCAGGCCATATGGTTCATAAGTAAGGAGCTAAGATGCAAACCTAGCTCTGTTTATGCTCTTTCCACTGTACCACACTCTTCCAAAGGAGATAATCCACTGTGCACATGAATTTTCACCAGCCAGACACCAAAGCACTGTGCATTGTAGGTTTTGTACTTTATTATGAGAATTAGGATTTCTCATTTTGTTTACTCCAATGGAGAAAAGTCTCAAAGAAAAGTATTTTAGAGTCTTCTGATGATTTTCATTAGAATAACGTCATGTGTAAAACTATCCCATCCTTGCCCTTGACCATATGTGTATTTTGATTATTCTGAGCCAGGTCAATCATCCCCTTTCGTGACAATTAAAATATTGTTGCTCAGGTGAGAGATACCTTTCTATCTGTGGCTGTGAGTCTGCCGTGAGAGCCATGCATAATATGATTCTGAAAGCAAGAAGTCTCTGAACATCCAAGCAGGACTCTGGGGAAAAGCAAGAGATCAAGTGGTACTAACTGACAACAGACGGTTTTCGGAGGATAAAATTGGGCATCATATCCTTGCCTAGATCAAAGTTCCAAGATCTCTTCCCTATCCCTATGCTTATAAAAGTGACATTTTTACTTTTATTTATTTCTATTTTATTTTATTTTTTATCTCTGAAGAGCATCGAGTAACTTTTATACATTTAAGTGACTGTAAAAACTGAGTTGAAGGCTCATTTGGGGGCAGTTACTGCACTTACTAATGTTTCTCTTGGAAATCACCTGGCATTCTCACAGATATAGAACACTGGCCAGCACGCCACAAAGCTGCTCAGGGGTCAGACTGAGGTCCTCTGATGTATCCTTGGATACAAGCCCCATCCAGCATGCATGTGCTTGGCCAGCCCTGACTCCACAGCTAGTCACACTCCAGGGAAGAATCAGGAAGCAGGAGCCTGGCCAAGTTGTCTTGGGTCTTGTGGGGGCATTTGGAGCCTCCTTTTCTTCATACATGTTTGGGTGGTTACCAGCTCTCTTTCAGGTACTCAAAGACACAGGGTCTGCTTTTAGGGGCAGGAGCCCTATGGAACTCTTTGCTGAAGAAAAAGAGATTATGTAAAGTAATGTGCACTCTGCTTCCTCTTAGGATAACGTACAGTTATCTGCACCCTCAGTTAATTCACTTATTTTATCCTTCCCAAATTATAAAAATATTAGCATTTGCAATAAAGATTTCAGACTTGGGCTTCTGTCTTCAAACAACAGATGTCCCTATTTTGTACCTCTGAATCTTGCGTCTGTCACTAACTGTCACGTAGGGCAAGTCACATTCTTTCAAAGCCACATTTTTCTTTCTCACCTGTCAAATGGGATGATCATGGCTGCCTCACAGAGATGTTCTGAATGAAAATTAAATGTGAATGAAATTAGCACAGAGTCTGGCGTAACAGAGGATGCCTGAAATATTTTTTTTTCCCTAAAATGAAGACCATTGCTTTTTATTTCTGAAAGCCCCTAGAGCCCTCCCTTCTCATCTGCTACAGGCCACATAGAAACACACCCCACCTCTGCATGTTTTTTCAGGACAAACATTTCAATATTATGTGACAGTTCTTGGAAGTTGCAGTCAGCATCAGTAAGTTAAAATTTTCCTCACATTTCTTCCCTTGCTCTGTCCTCCTCCACAGCACAGAACAAGAGAATCTGAGTCGGAAATGCGGTGCACACTGTTCGGCTCTCCCCAGACTCCCATTCCGAGCCCCCTTCCTTCACGCGCGTGTATGTGCAGACACGCATGCGCACACACCCTTGACAGTTTGCGCTCTTCCTTCCTCCTTTCCAAACGTCTGCACTCCCCGGGTTTCTCCATGTCCTACGTGCTTCTGCTAGACTCACAGATAGCAAAAGTGTCCACTCTAATGTGACACAGCGATGCATGTTTTGGGTGGGGTTTCCCACACGAGAAATGGGAAAAATGCTTCCACCTTTCCGGGTGGGTCAGAAGGGAGTGTGATGGAGTGCTGGGAAGAGAGAAGGGAGAGTGGGACACAATGAGTGACTTTTTATTTTCCTTGACACTGAATTGAGTGTATGTCAATTGCCTGAGAAAGAATCACAGCACATTTCTCTGAATTCCACCCTTCATAGGGAAAAAGGTTTATATTGTGGCTAAAATCATCTCTCCTGGAGCCTCTTCTAAATTCATGTATTTGTTCTCTTTTTTCCTGTCTATTCTTGCAAAAGTTCTACCTTTTCCTAGCTTTAAAGCATCTAGGAAGGCCAGCCAGATTCCCTGTGTGTGAATATGGTACACCCCACAACATGGGTGTGGTAGACACACATGGTGGTTTTACCTTACAGGTGAGGAACCCTCGGCTTAGGAAATGTCAATCTTTTTCAAGAGGGCTTCAAGAAAATCTGCTCAAACAATCCCATAGAAGGAGATACTATCTTTATTTTACTGAATGGTAAACAAGTCCAGCCTCTTCCCCAAAGGGATGTACTATCTCTGTCTTCCAATACTGTTGCCTGTATGAATACCCTGGAAAGATAGTTTGAACCAAAAGCTGTCCATGCCCCTGCTCACAAGAAACACAGATGCCCAGTGGAGACTTGGGTAATGACAGCCATTGAACTTCAGAGTAATTTTCTGTGCAGCAATAGATGGTTAATCCAGTGGGGATATTTGTGACTAGGCTTCACCTATTGATGTCACTATACTGAGGGCTTGTGAGGTGCAGTCTGTTGTCTTTTGGCAGAGAGTGGGCACAAGTGTTTTTGACTTGAGGAACAGGGAAAGGGATGAGTACATCCTTTGCTGCTGGAGGATGACAAAGAAGGAAAAGAGGATAAAAAACATAGGGAAGGGACCAAAAGGTAGAATTAACTGGAACTGACATGTTTAGCTTCCTTTCAAAACAAAGGTTGTTATCTAACAAAAGTTAGATTTGTAAAATAAGAGAATTTGCTATTTAACCTCTTGCTCTGTTTAAAAATTTCTTCCTAACTTCACTGGTAAATTGCCTTTTTTAGCATGGAGGTGTAGCTGGTGGTTATTTTTCATACTTATTCCCCCTAGTGAGGGAAAATGAGGTGCAGTTAATTTTGAGCTAATCCATAGAGAACCAAACTTAGAGAATTCTTTTTGAAAGGTGCATGAAAGAAAGTACTTAAAAGATTCTTTTTATTTGCTTTGTTCTGTGAAAATGAGGGATCTAATAAAACACACTGTGGGTTTTCTGCCATTAAGCAAGATCTTCCATTCACCTTGTGAAATCAATTGAAGAGAAAGAATTGAGAAGGATTTTAATTTGAAATGATACTTGGCCTATGTTTCATTCAGTTTTAAGAATATTAAACAGCCTTCCCTTCATGGACTCATTTTTAGAAACACAGAGTGATTATATTTGACTGTTAAAAAATGAAGCCAAATGTGTGAATGAGCTTCCATCAGCCCATAAGTAAAAGAGGACCTAAGATGCTCAATAGTTACATTAGTCCAGGTTTGTTCAGCTAGAATCTGTTGATCAGACAGGGCCCAGGGATTCTTTGTTCTTTTTCCAATATGTTATTCCATAGCTGGTTATTGAGATTCATAGAAGGATCCTTTTTATAAACATACTCAAGGAAAATTATAACCCTGATTGTAGCTTGGAAGATTTAAAAGTGGGTTAAATATGAGGTTTTTAATTCCTCTCTTAGTTTTTCATCTCTTAAATGAGAACTATAATCAATGCTAATCTCAATGCTGTTGTGAGGTTTAACTGTGCTAACATTGATAAAGAGTTTAGCACTGCATATGGGTTATAATACATGCTCAATAAATTAAGGTTTGTATTATTAATTCTCAAAAATATTAGGCATGTTCCTCCTTGGGTTATATTATGTCATCTCTGGTACAGTAGCATCCCATTAGAACATGGCTCTGTTATTTTCTGTTTGATTGTATTAAGGTTAATTCATAGTCCTCGTTTGTATAGAGGTCTCACTTACACATTGTTAAGTATGCGCCTGTCTTTCCTGGCACATAGAAAAATCCCTCAATATGTTCTAGTCCTTGAAATAACAAATACCACTCTATGACCAAACTTAGCAAAGCCTGGCTATTCTCAAAGCATATTGATTTCTACTTTTTCTTTAGCAGGAAAGTTGTTCATAGAAAATTTCCCTAGAGGTTGGAATTCCTAAGAGGTTTAACCTGTCTAAAAACCATTATCCTGGTCCAAGAGGAGGCGAGGACTGTGAGCTGTCCTGCAGGAGTAACTAGGAACATAGTACCCAGGCTTTTTGCCCTTCTGGTAGGATCTTTTTTATGTAGGTGAAGGCAGCAGGCATTATCCCACAGAGCTCATCACAGACTGGAGGAAGTCATCTTGCACTTCAGACAGTGAAAACGTCTTTCACATTCATGGGGCTCACAATGTGATGGGGAAGAGATGGACATTGTTGCGCCCCAGCCACTTTTCCCTTTGGCATCCACCATTTCTGTGCTTGGCCATCCTGTGGTTTCTATTTGTAAAAACCTGTGACTCTTTGCTTAGAGTTTTCTCTGACTATGAAAAGACCCCAAGCCTGAGTCTGGGGGGCAGGTTGGAAATACAGAGAAGTTTGCCCTTGGTACTGAAGGACTTGATGGGTAAATGCTAAACTTTCTTGCTCTTCAGGTAGAAAAAATCCAAGGTGCCTTCTAGAATTCCGGATATTCCCCACTTGTCAATAGTGTTACCATGCTTGATAATATTCTCTTAATCAGCTACTTTTCTTTTCCTTTCTCACTTCTCTACTCTCTTGACAATGTTTCCTGGAGTATCTCCTAAATAAACTAAATAACTAAATGAACTCTAACTCATATTCTCATCTGAATCTGCTTTCAAAGAATCCAACTGACATCAAAGGATCAACTCACATTGCTTCACTTCTTTCCTGAGCAGTTACAATGTGCCCCCGGGTGCTTGTCCCTCAGAATCCTTCTGTGGATCCATCCATCTCCTGTGCTTCAGAGGAAGAAGGAAAAGAGACTTGACATGCAATTTAAATCCTTCATCTCATTTATAGTTCAGTTCCATAAAGAAAATGCAGTATTTCCATTTGACAGATGAGGAAACTGAGACTAGAGGATTAAATATCTTGACTGAGGTAATGGAACATCTAGGTGAAAGAGATAAGACTTGATCCCAGGTTTTCTGACTTTGTTCTAAAATTCTTCTCAAGGTGTGAACAAATTGGGGGAGGAAGGATGCTCATCTTGTTGTGCTAAAAAACTTTTATAAATCATGTAATCACATCATAACACTCTAAAGGTTTTATATAACAAATAGGATGAAATTTCAACTCTGTCCTGTGGACTGCATGGTCCCAGGATCTGGGTTTTAGTTACACCTCTGATCTCACTGTGCACCCCTTGTCCCTCCTCTCACTCAGTAATCAGCCTGATCTTCTCTGTGTTCCATGCACACATCAAGCTCATTCTGCCTCAAAGTCTTTGTCCTTGCTGTGTCCTCTGCCTTGAATGCTCTTCTTCACATCTTTTCAGGGCTACTTTCTTGTCATCATTCTAGTCAGAGCAAATGTGACTTGCTCAGAGGGAGCCCCTGACTGTTTTAACTAAGAATAACTGCTTCCTGCCCCCCTTCCCCAACCCTGCCCGGCATCTCCCATCTTTCCTTCTCTTATTATATTCATGCATTTGTGAGTTTCTAGCTTGTTTTCTAACCCCAGTAGCTTGCAAACTGAAGGAAGGCAGGGACCCTAGATTGTCATGTTAATTATTGTTTTCCCAGGGCCTAGAATGGCACCTTGTGTATGCTTTTTTTTTTTTAATGAATACATACATAAATGAAAATGAGACAGTTGAGAAGAAAAATTGTAGGCAAGTATCTGATAGGACCTTAAAACATATTTTGTGTATAACTAAGATTTATTTACCCAACTCTTTATAATCAGCAAAATTAATATAACTTGAAAGCAAATGTATTTTGCTGACATTTTGGAACCTATGTGCACGCATTAATACCAATCAATTTAAGTGTGTGTTTCACAGCATGCCATTTGGATGAGAAATGCTGGAAAGGGAAAAAGTGGACAGCTTCTTAGCCTTTTTTTTTTTTTTTTTTTTTCTGGCACATTTACTATCATTCTCGTAAACCAGGCTCTGGGTTTAATTAAAGATTGTTTGTGGCATGGAAAAGGGGTATGGAGAAATTGTTAACAGTCATTTACATCTTGGACTTTACTCAAAGAACAAAAATATTTTATTGTGATTAAAAGACCTACAAATAAAGGCCTCTGAAATTTAGTTTTTTGGTTTCCTTATTGCTTTTATTTTGATATTTTTACTTTTTCCCCAGTGAATTTTTTTAGGGGAAGTAGGAAATAGAAAGAGACATGCCTAGGCTTATGTATCTGTTTTAATAATGTCCTTTACTCTTTCTGATTATGGAGTTTATTTATATTCATTAGAAAATTCAAAGAAAATGTAAAGAAGACAGTAAAAATTGTCCAGAGGTGTAAAAATTATCCTTCTTACCAATGACTACTGACATTTTGATGTGTTTTTTTCTAGTTGTTTTTCTATGATTATGAATATTAAGGTGTAGTATAATTCTTCAATTCTAAGATATTACCTATTATAAAATGCAATATTGGTTTACTTACTATATTTCAAGGAAAACAAAGATACATTTCTTTTTCCCCCTCCAAAAGAAATTGCAATTGCATACCATTTTCTTTGTACAAATCTGAGAATAAATTTCCTTCTCATTACGAGTCTAGAATTTATTCTAAATCACTTCTGGCCAACCATAATTATACAGGTCACCCTTGTTATGTGCTGCTACTTATAATGTGCTTCAAATCCTGACCCCTTTGACATCTTTATCTGTAGTCTAATGTCAAAGCATATTAAAAAATACAGAAGACCCTCGAACAATACAAGTTGGAACTGCACAGGTCCACTTATATACAGATAATTTTCAGTAAAAGTTGCACTGAGCCCACCCACCTCTCCTGCTTCTCCTTCTGTGTCGTTTGTTTCTGCCGCTCCTCAGACACTAAGGCCAACCCCTCCTCAGCCTACTCGACAAGAAGGCAATGAGGATGAAGACTTTATGATGATCCATTCCCTTTAATGAACAGTAAATATGTTTTCTCTTCCTTAAGGTTTCCTTAATAGCATTTCCTTTTCTCCAGTTATTTTACTGTAAGGATACAATGTGTAATACAGGTAACCTACAAAGTATGTGTTAATAGATTGCTGACCGGTAAGGCTTCTGGTCATCACGTAGTCATAAGTTGGCTACTTATTAGCAGTTAAATTTGGGGGGGAGACAAAAGTTATATGCAAATTTTTGATGACATGGAAGGTTGGCATTCCTATTCTCTATAATGTTCAAGGCTTAACTGTAATGGGATTTTATCTGCATTTCCTATTTGGTTAAACTCATAATTTTTTTCTTTTCTGAATTACACATAAAAAGTATCTCTTGAAATTCAGCCAGAAGTTTTTACCCACGGATTGCAGTGCCCAAATAATGGTCCTTCATAATGCATGAATCAGTCGCACCAAATTCTCCCAGCTTTAAAGATTTCATGATATATTTGGAGAGACTGGGCACCGTTCCCATATGTATTGCAAGAAATGACAAGCATGTCACAACTTAATCTATTTGGCAGCTTGTAAGTTCTTTTTGATATAAATTATTAACCACATCCTAATTTTTAAAAAAAATCAAGCAGTTAAAAAAATGTGCCGTAGAATCAAAAATATATGGTATTTGTCTAACAATGTGAATGCCTTTTTATTTCATCATGTTTTTCAACTCTGCTACATACTAGAATAACATGGGTATTAAAAATAAATCTACATCAAAGCCACGCCTTCATAGGGAGCGAAGAAATAATATAAACAAAACAAAACAAAACTCAATTTCAAATGAGTCTCCTGATTTGAGAGCCATCATTTTAGTAATTGGTATGCCAGGATTACTTTTAGGGTGGAAATTGACTTTGATAAATAGCCTAGGATAGAAGGTAGGATCCAGAGGAAACTTTTGTCTAGGGACCTCAGTTACAAAAAAGAACATTAGTGACTTTGCCTAAGAAAATGAGAAAATTTATTTTATTGGTCTGAAGGAGGGAGGCTGAGAAAAAAGGCAGGACAAGGATAGATATGTTTATAAACTATGAGACTGGGTGATCTAACCTGCAAATGGGCCAATAGAAGTTTTTTGGTGGTAGGGTAGCTAAAAATAATGTTTTTAAATGGTAATAATGTTCAATTTGTAATGGTTTGTACACTGTTATATAAACTTTTCCTCTATCTTCTCTCAAAATGCTTGATTCTATTATATTCTTGAATGCTTTATGTGTTTTTCTTTTTGCTCTTGGTAGAAATTGAGGAAGGAGTTGAGCTGCACTCTAAAATCTGGGTTTATATAGGACAGAAAAGAGGATTCTGGAGTTGAGGTGACCATGAATATATTACCCCCTCAGGAAATCTGAAAAAGGGTTTTGCTTTTCACAAGGCATGGAATTAGTAGTTTAAGCCAATTTAGCTTAGCATGTAAATCTAGGGAATCTTCACTTGACATGCCATTCAACACGAGAAAGTATGCTCCTATATTTCTGTATTTGTACTTGAAGATAATTTGGGATCAAACTGCATACTCAGCTTTGTATACTTATTTCTCCCTTAATGTAATGCCATAGACATTTCCTTATATCCTTAATTATTCTTAGATAGCATGAATTTTAAATAATTATCCATCTTATAATCATGCTATGATTTACTTAACACATCTTCTTAGGGGATTTAGTAGAGGTTAGTGTCAGTATTTAGAAACTGAAATCAGACACTTTGTCTTTATTACACCAGCCATGTTGGTTGGGCTGGCTTTCTCGTATCACTGCCTCTGAGCTGACACAACATTATCCTTTACAAAGGGATTTGTAGGTCAGGTGTGTAAAATATGTTCATAATTTTTTAAAATTTATATTTCTTTGATGATAAATGAGTTTGAACTTCACTTCCCTTGCATTTTTTCCAAGCCATACTTAAATCAGTTTTTCAGCCCTTGAATGTTAATTTAGTTGAAGGAATAGGTGTCCATGTTGCTCTATTGAAAAAAAGAGTTATCTATCATTGTAGAGAAAGCAGATCTGCTTCAAGAAAGTGGTGTGTTTCATTTGCATAATCAAATAAATCACATACCTACTTGTTTGAGAGTAAATATTCCAAAGTTACCCACCAAGGGTGATCAAACCCACCTGAAGATATCCAGGTAAATAAAGTACAGACATACTTATGAGAAGTAAAGTAGAAGCCCAATGAGCTGCCAATTTCCAGGAGGTTCCTATTAGGATCATATTAAAATTTTAGAATACTTGAGAATCATCAGTTTCATAATGGTGATAGCAAAGGCACCAGAAGGGCCACATTCCCAAACTACCAGACAATGTGGCCTAGCTTCCTGGGCTAAGCATGGAAATCATGAAAAACAGCCTATATGCAGTCCTAACAGTCACCTCCTGTCTCAGTAGGTAATTTCATTAATAAAGTTGGCATAACAATATACTTGATTAACTTTGAGTGGGAAGAGTTTATTGAAAAGAATAGATTATACTCCTTGCTTTTACTCTTTAAAGGAAGCAAGATGATGTTTTTTGGAAAGCTTTGAAAGACAAAGGTCACTCTTGAGAGCTGAGGAAAGATATCAAGGGTGAGCACAGTAGTTAGGCGACTTGTTTATTTTCAGATTCTTGAGACATCACAGGTCTCTTTAGAAGTTGGGTATTGGTGGGGGAGGAAGCAAGATGGCAGTCTGTAGCCTGCTTTCTGCAGACGCTCCCATCCAGAAGGAGAGTTAAAGGACAGCAATTTAGCAAGAAAGCCAAGAGTCTGGAAATGAGCCAAAAGAGAAGATTGAGCATATCAACCCTGCTGGAGTGACCTGCAACCCCAAGGATACAAATAAAAGGTACAGAACACATCACCAAGTGGACGGGAGTCCCCTCCCCAATGAGATCGACTCACAGTATACTCCATACCTCCATACAAACAAGCGAGCAGAGTTCAGATGTCCTCCCACTCTACCCCATGGGAGAGACCCTCTAAAAACTGGACCTCCTTCCCCTACTAGGGTGCCATGGCACTCTCCTGCCAGGCATAAAACTGTATAAAACTGTATAT
>CAUYON010070426.1:0-82538 GCA_963573935.1 Arctocebus calabarensis | reverse complement strand
TAATCTTTCAAGTCTTTGTTTCTAAGTAAAAATTTTAAATAAAATATACAACTCATTAATACGTGATCAAGGAAATGCCATGAAGGATATCTGTAACAGTATGATCAAAATATTTCTGAATGTATATGAATCGTGCCCTGTGATTGCACCAATGTACATAATTATGATTCAATAAAATTATAAAAAATATATATATACAACTCAAAATTATGTAATGTTAGTCCTATCTGTGGTTATTTTAGCTTGTGAAGGCAGATAAACAATTTAAATTTAAAATACGGTTCAAAGTATAATAAAGAGCAACACATTTTTTATAGAATATTCTGACTATTACAAGCATACATAAGCAGAAATAGCTTTTAAATTGCTGAATTCTAAATGACTATTTAAAAACTTGATTTTTCTTGCTGAAGAGTAAGTCCCTTATGAAGATTTCCCAGGTAATGTGCTCTACCTGAATCCTGATTTTAAAGAAAATCTCATTTTATTTATCTCAAGTATGTATATATTTGGTTCATTAATGAGATTGAAATTGTGCACAAACAAAATCAAAGTGACCTTGAAGAGAAGCAGAAAGTAAGTTGCAAATGCTATCTCCTTATCTTTTCCTTAGACCAACTGTCATTCAAAATTATGCCCAGAATGATTCTGAGTCTGACTGTACAATGAGAAAGAAGTCAAGGTCAAAAAGGTCTGCTGATAGTCAGAAAACTGATTTCTATTGAATATTGAAATGCAAGGTGCAAGTAACAAGCTGAGATACAAATTATTTATGTAATTCTAGCAAATTTCCCCCCAAATGAGAATAATGTTAATTGTAAAAAGAGGTGAACTAAAGTAGTGCCCTGTGAGTAAATATCAACGAAGTCAAAGTACGGTTTGTAAGCTAAATTTTAAAAAGAAATTAATTTGTTCAGCCGATACTAGTAAGTCTGTAAAATAAATACACATTCTAATCATAAAAGCTATATAAAGACATATATGTGCAATACATACACACACACAAACACAGTAGAACCTCTGCAAATTGACCACCCAAGGGACTATAAGAACCTGGTCAACATATAGAGGTGGTGGCCAGGCATAGTGGCTTATGCCTGTGATCCTAGCATTCTGGAAGGTCAAGGTGGGTGGATTGCTTGAGCTCAGGAGTTCAAGAACAGTCTGAGCAAGAGCAAGACTCATCTCTACCAAATACAGAAAAACTATCCAGGGGTTGTGGCAGGCTCCTGTAATCCCAGTTACCAGGGAGGCTGAGGCAAGAGGATCTCTTGAGCCAAAGAGATTGAGGTTGCTGTGAGCTATGATGACCCATAGCACCCTACCTAGGGCGATGAGTGAGACTCTTTCTCAAAAGAAAAAAAAAGAAAATGATCAACAGAAAGAAGTAGATCTACTGTACTGACACATGCATGTGGTGTGCATCTGGTCTATGAAATTAGATCAACTTATAGAGGTGGTCATGGTAGTGAGGTGGTCAACTGTAAACGTTCTACTGTATTTTAAAAGCTCACCACAATATTAGTTTTAAAAACACTTTACCGAGAAGGGAAACATTGTCTTGCAGTAAGAACCCAACTTTCTTTTATCAATGATCCTCCACAGATATGTTTATTTCTATGAAAAAGAGGAAAGAGAAACAAGTAACATCTGTGCAGAGAGAGTGACTGCCAATTAATGCAAAACCTATGGCTCTGTTTGTTCAAAATAAATGCACTGCAGAAGAAAATGTAGAAATGAACTTAACTGGGATGCAAGTAGTTCTTTCATCTAAAGGGTGAATATTTGGGGACAGTAGCAGAAACATTTGTTTCATAGCGTGATTACAATTTTATGAAATCTATTTTACTTTTGTCTAAGAACTCAATCATTATGTACCAGTACCCACTCCCACCAGGCACATTCACGGGTATGCTCAGCTATCCTTGTGAAAGTACGTGCTACAAGTGTAGGACAATTAAAACAAAAAATGAGTGGACCTCTTTTAATTCAGTGTTTGATTATGAAAAATGAAAATTTTAGTTTTTATTTAAACCCTGAAAACCATTCAGTGGTAGCAACAAATACCTCTGGTATAATATTTCCTAATTTCACTAGCATTATTTAGTTTTGATATACTAACTAAATTATACATTATTTTGGATTTGTTAGTTCAGTGTAAGATTGGCAATATAGGATGATATTTCATTGATAAAGTGAAACAATTTTGAAAGACCAATCATCTAGGAAATTGTAAAATACTTGTAAAGAATTATAAATACTAGTGCATTTATTTCACGAAATTCAAAATTTGTAAATCTGGTTTTTTTGGCAAAGACAAGGAAAGCTTACGATTTTTCTCAATTTACATTTCCAAAGAGTACAGATGTTCAGTGCTTCAGAGAGTAATACTAGAAGATTCCCAGACTAAGACCACAGTTATTTATGGCCTTTGCCACACAGGAGGATAAGAGTATATATCGCATTTTAATTTCTGTTCCTCACAGTATGTGTTTTGGAAGAAAAACTAAACAGCTGTTGTTACTAAGAACTTGGATTTAAAAGGAAAAGACATTTCTAAACGTTTATAGTACTCTGATCTGAGGTAAAGGGGTTTCATCTGCTTCCCCACGAACATTACCAAAGGAGTAGTCTGATATATTCTCTTTTTGGTAAAAATAACTCAAAAGTATATGTGTCTTTCCCTTGTGGTTATGAGATCAGGAAAGAATCACCAGTTGACTCAGAGATGTTGATTTTTGGAACATTTTTTGTAATAAAAGAATTAAACATTCCAAAAGGTTCTAGTCTTTATTAAATCTTTATATTGCACAATCAGCTTCATATTCTGGTTAGTTTCACAGTTCTATTTCAGTACTACATACTTAGGACAGCTACACTACAATTATTGGCATAAAAATTTATAAAATCTAATGGGTTATTCCTGGGGAAAAGAGAACTTTTGCTATCTTTTATAACATTCTGGTGATCTATGAACATAAATATCAAGGGATGTCATCTGCTTGTTAAGAATTGGTTTATTCATAATAGACTTTAGTTTCAAGTCGTCTCTGCTCTATTTTTATATCACTGTGACTTAGTGGGCTTAAGAGGTGTGCTTCCCTGCTCTAACCTAGGATGCCGGGGGTAAATGAACACAGAGTGTTTCCTTAAAAAGGAGGTACTTCAGTTGAGATGTTAAGAATGAGAAGGAAATTTCAGGAATTAAACAGGAAGGACATGCAGTGGGAATAAGAGGGAGAAACATGAAATATCTAGAAAATAAGAGAAAATGTGACTAGAATACAGGTATATTTGGGGGTGTGCTTCCATATGACGAAGTTCTAATAAAGACAAATAAAAACACAGGTATTTTATCATCCTGATTACCATACAGAATAATATATGTAGTATATGAAAAACTGTAAGATTAGATTTTAACTTAACTCACATGTTTAATATTTACTTCTTATGACATAATTGTTAGCTTAATTTTCTTTAACAATATAATTTGCAAAATGATTTTCTATGGAACATGCCATTGATTCTTAAGAGTATTGAGAAAAACGTGCCAAAGTTTTTATTTACAGTTTATTATGATATTAAAAACTATTCAACAGGGTGGCGCCCGTAGCTCAGTGAGTAGGGTGCCAGCCATATACACAAAGGCTGGCGGGTTCAAACCCAGCTCAGACCTGCTAAACAACAATGACAAACAACTATAACAAAAAAATAGCCAGGCGTTTGTGGTAGGCGCCTGTACTCACAGCTACTTAGGAGGTTGAGGCAAGAGAATCGCTTAAGCCCAGGAGTTTGAGCTTGCCGTCAGCTGTGACACCACAGCACTCTACTGAGGATGACATAGTGAGACTCTGTCTCAAAAAAAACAAAAACTATTCAACTATCACTATACCATAGTTTGTGAACCATTTTCATAATGATAATATCCCAGAATAAAAAAATTGCCATTTTAATTTGAATAACAAGGCAACAGTCAGAAATTAAAAATAAATATAAAATTCCTGACATCATTACTTATAGACAAGTTAGAAAACAACTAGCATCATGACATTAAGGACACTAATAAATAGGCCCTCTATGTAGTTGATCTTTGCTTAATAAAAATCGAAGCATCCGTGAGAATTCAGGGACAAAGTCTACACATATGGCACTTTGTGAACGTTTGAAAAGGCACTACCGCTGGAAGCACAGATTGCAGAGCCCAGACCGTGCTGTCTGGCACGTGGAACGTGGCAGTCCTCTCATTTCCCTCGTCAGCTGGGAGTGCTGTGGAGGGGACAACCTTCACAGCCACGTGTGACCATACTTCTGGGAATATCACATTTCCAGTTGTCAAAGTAAGTTTGATTTGCATCTATTAATAATTACCTGTATTTCAAACTAACCATCCATCCCACATTTGTTCGTGTTGGAATCCCATTTACAACTCGCAATTGTTTTGTTTTGGCACAAGATATTACAGGATCTGAAACCAGGACCAAACATACCATTATGATAGAACACTTCAAAATAATCAGTGCCTCTCAGTTTTCTTAAACACAATGATAACTAGATAAATGCAACTACTGCAATTTCATTCAAAGCACATCTTGGAGAAAGAGTAGTATGATATGACCACAGTACCCTATCAAGCCTCCAGTGTTGCCCTCCTCAGATAAGGGGTAGAGTGACACTGTAAAACTAATCAATTCAAGGCAGATTGAATTGCCATGTAAGTGACAGCAGCTTTGCTCACCAGGTATTAAGAATAAGCTCCTCAGCTCTATACTAACGGTGAATTTACCTCACCATCCTCAACGTAAGATAGACCAATGTTATTTATGATGGTTATTTCTAACTGCCAATAGAAATCAGTAGCCTGAGCACAATGAAATAAACAAAACAATCTGTAGTTATTATTCCTGAATTTCTGCAGTAGAGCTATTTGGAAGCATATTACCAACGTCAAAATGATTGAAATAATATCCAAGTGACATAATTATTATATCCAAATTATTATTTCCAAATGACAGCATACGGAATGCTTTGGAGTAACGTTTTCCTAACCCTCCTCAGTGTTCCTGGCTTGATTTTTTCCGCTTGTGTCCATGGTCTAGGATAGATTTCCATTTGCTTCCTCAGCCTCGGGCACAGCAGGTGGCCTTCTACATCAAAACACTTGAGTCACTTTGTTCAGCCCCAGAAATATGTGAAAATCAAAAACAAGTGGCTCTCAACAGATTCTTAAATAGAGGATTAAGTGACCCTCTCAGGTGGTGGCACCCTTCACTGGTACACCGTAGGGTATGCAAAGCTTTAAAAACGGAACAGAAGAGAAACACTGAGTAACTTCCCAGTTTCCTGATTCTGATTTTATTTAAAGGGCAGTGTATGGAAAGGCAATTCATTCTATACATTGTACCCCCAATGAAAAGTAAATAGAAATGATTTTTTTCGAAATCACATATATCCGTTTATAGATCTTGTGACAGAGAATTGAATTTTGATATTCGGTATGCAGTTGCCTTTGAAATTCCTTTTCATCTACATATAGAAAAAAATGTAAATAAACACCAATAGATTAACTCCTGTTTCTGATGGCAGTTAATATAGCGATAGGACAATTTTCTATGCAGGTAATACTGACATCATTTCTGACACGCAGAGAATGAGATATACCTTCTACTTTGACAGATTACTTACGGTCTAAATTGACTATGGTCGGCGTGGTATCACCTTCACCTGTAAAAAATACATATAGATAATAATTAGTATGTACATATTTATATTATATAAAATAGAACTATTTTACAAAATTCAAGTATCCACAGGTTAAAACTTTTACTAAAAATCTTGGCATTTTATTTAAAGATAAAATGTAATAGTACTCTTAAGTAACTGTGTATCACTTTTACTGGATGATATTATAGGTGATGTGAGGAGACCTCGGTTTTATGACTATGAATGTTCTCAGGTGTGTGGTCTGATGACCGATGGTAGCTTCAAGTTCACGGCTGGCATTGGGGATTTATGTCATTCTACCGTAATTGCCAAAATCATACACAACGAGCACGTCATTGAATGTGACTAATGCGTGTATTTCCTTGGACCCTTCATACAGCCTTTTTGTCTTTACTGTAACCTGGATCATTTAAACTTTTTCTGAAAACTTATTTTTAATCTTTTCAAAAAGCCTAAAGAATAAAAATTAATTTTACTAAATATCATTAATTTCACAAAATATCATTGTTGTCAGAATAGTTCAAGGATTGGCCTTTCCAGATGCTAATAAAAAAGTATGAGAAAAAGAGAACACCAAAAACTACAAATTAATTCTAACTAAAACCTCATAACTTTCTACTTTTTCATCTCTATTAGGGTTTAATTGCTGCAAAGAAAAAGGCTTGGAAGATGCTGGGATTTGGAAATACTTATGCTGTAATAAATGAGACACAAGACATTTCCTGGAGCTTAACGTTTGACTATTCAGGATTGATGGCACAGAGTTCAGTCAGGCACTATTTAGACCCAGATGGTTGTTAATCCCTGGAAATGCCCTGAGCTCAAATAAACCAGCAGCAGAACAATAATGGCAGATGGATTTCTTTGTAATAGTTGCAGTTGTGATTGTTCTTTGTGAGGATAGTTAAGGGAATCGATACATACTTATGACCTTCATTTTCTAGCTGTAGCTATTTTAAATGAGTAAGGGTGAAGGTGAACATAGAAATTTGCATCATTTCCCTTTCCCCTTAGCTTACCCTGATGGAGGGTTTGGTTTTAGAGTCAGCAGAGATCAGTATTTGAGTTCACAGTACACATTAAGATTGGGGCACATTATGATCATGAAAGCTTCAATGATATTGGTTTCTCCATTCAAATCAATTACTTGAAAATGTTAAATAAGTAGATATTTATTTCTTATGTTGTGATGAGAAAGACTAAAGTATTCATTCTATCCTAAATTGCATAGTCTCTTATTTCCAAGCATCATGCTAAGTGCTGGTTGATTCTTCCATCTTACTAAGATATTAAAAGTTTTAAAAATTTGTAGACGTTATAAATGTGGGGTTTTAGTAAACATATATTTTGTTTTCTCTAATCTACACTTCAGAATAAACTGAAATACCATTAACAATCAGATTGCTGGAGATTCTAAACAGGTGGCTGATTTCTGAATTCCTTAGAACACCCTGTAGATTTTTCTGTGTATACTGAGAGCAAAATGTCGAGAAACTACTTTCTAGGCCTTTTTCATTTTAGTATCCAATACTTTTCTCATCTCTCTTCTTTTACCTCCCCCACTATCTCTATAACCTTACTCAACTCTGAACCATGTAGGTGAAACAAATCTGATTTTGTATTGGTTCAAGTTAAATTTGAGGAAAGAAAACATGTCAATGATAAAAGTTTTACCTATGAAAGAGTAGGTATGTGTGTGTGTGTTTGTCTGGCTTGAGAACCAAACATGGACTCTTACTGAAAACATGAAAAAAATCTTTCTTTTACTGTATTCT
Organism: Arctocebus calabarensis; assembly: GCA_963573935.1. NCBI lineage: Eukaryota > Metazoa > Chordata > Mammalia > Primates > Lorisidae > Arctocebus > Arctocebus calabarensis. The sequence goes on along the minus strand of CAUYON010070426.1, from coordinate 75,042 downwards.
TAAAATTTCAATTCAAATTAAACTTTATGAATATCACATATTTCTCTAGGCATACATCTGTGTTCCCATTATCATTTTATATATTAATATGTATTTAGTACATGATTATATTGCTTTATGATTGTTTATATTGTTTATATAAATGTCTCCACCCTAAACCATAAACTATTTATATATTTTTGTCTACCTAGCATATTATTATATAGGGCTTTGCATATAATAGAAGAACAATAAAATTTAACAAATTATTGAATTAAAATGGAGATGGAAGGTATGTTTTTGAGTGTTTACTATGCAACAGACACTGTTTGCAATAGCCAAAATATGATAGGTACTTTAATTATACAATTTTACAAGTAAAGAAAATAAGTCATAGTAGGTTGAGTAACAGCCCAAGGCTGTTACTTACATGGTGATAACTCAGGAATTCTTAGGAACTCCAATTCTTAGGAGTTGACACTCTGAAGGATTACACTCTCAGTACGTAATATTTTTTTTAAGACATGCTAAGTGTGAGTGCAGACACAAACTTATAGGCATTTCTACATTATATGTTTGCATATTAGATAAGATTAGAGCATGTTGAACATTATTTTGTAAGCATCTTGGATAAAAATTTCTCTTACATATTTTCTAAGAAAAATAAATGTACTTGTGAAACTGATTTGTACAGTCTCTGCAGTTATATAAATAATACTAAATCAAATCTTCTAAAGATAAATTTTACTAGCCTTGCACCAGCGAGAAAATGTTAATGAACCCAGGCTATAAATATTAGTTGGAAAAATGACGGTTTAAAAATCTTTATTGAAATTAATGTTAGGTATACACTGAAATAAAAATGAGTTATCTATAATAGCATTTACTCAAATACTAGAAATACCCTGAAGTCTTACAATAACACATTACCAACTTTTAGTTTAAAAATATTAGTTTAAAAGAAATTTTTGAAAACTTTTAAATAACTGGAGTCCTGTGTCCCTTAGTTAGGCGTATAAACCAAATCACAGTGCCCGAAGATTCTCTGAGAACATTTTATTTTCCACAATATGCATGTGCTAGATGGAGCTGCTGTGAGTTTTATAAATCTGGGATTCTGCAGAGAAAGTGATATAACCCATTTTTGAAGCCAGATCACTGACTTTTTCTTTCTTTCTTGATCAATGTATAGTCAGTCTATCAGCCTCCATTATTCTTCATCAGAGGGACTTCAAAAGATATAGTGATATAAATCTAACATTTAGGAAAAATAATCCTTAACCAGTTTTTCATTTTGTTTTTTGGCATGGCATTCTCTGGATAGAAGTGCTTGTTCGTTAGTTTGTTAAAATTTGAAAGAAATATTTCCTGTGAGATCATTTTCAAGACTTATGCAAACCCGAATATGGGAAAAGTATAGAACATTAAGGAAACACTAATTAATTTGAAAAGCTATGATGGCTGATAAAATAAAAATATAATAATTAAAATACCATTTATTTGCAAATATATGAGGTATTTAAATATTTATTATTTAAAGAATTTCCCAACCTATTGAATATAGAGTATCCCCAAGTCTTGATGATCAGTATATTTGGTTAACATAATTTTTAATAAGTTAGTCTTGTGTATGCTACAATTTCATGAAATGAGAGTAGTGATTCCGCTTTAGGTGAAAATTATTCTTTAATATACATTCTGGAAAAACAGACTTATGTTTGTATTTCATTTTTAAAGCAATATTATTATCGCTCCTTGTAGAGTATTTTTGCCTCTTACTTTCAGAGTATTTGCTGCTACAAGCTTATATCACAGGAAAATGTTCTTAAAAATGAGGGTCTCTGGTGTGTGCCACACCTTTTGGGGCAAAACACGATTGTAAGAGGGACTTTACCTAGCAAATGCAATCAGTGTAACCTGGTTTCTTGTACCCTCAATGAATCCCCCAAAATAAATAAATAAATAAATAAATGGAGGCCTCTTTGAACTTACATCCTTTTTAAAAAAGAAAATAGTTCTATATCATGGTTAAGGATGTTTGCTGTAAACATACAGCTATGATACAAATACTATTTTTAAACGGTAAAATGGTCTCTTACTACTGACACAGCATTATAAAAGGACTGTTAACTCAATAACATGATAAAGACGCATCTCTCTCTCCATATATTAATAGTTCTCAATGGGGGTGGTTTTGTATCCCAGGAATACTGGCAATCTCCGGAGTGCCGTGACTCCGGCAGGTGTGGTGCTACTGGCATCTAGTGGATAAAGGCCAACAAAACTATTAAACATCCTGTAATTCATGGAACAGCCTCCCACAACAGAGAATTATTAGCCCCAAATCTTGAGTGTGCCAAGGCTGAAAAATCTTGATGTGCATCAAAAATATTATTACTTTTGATACATTTTCCCAAACCTACTTCCAGAAAGGATTTTCAATTTAACCTCAAAAAAATAGCATAGTATTGAGATAGACTGATTACTCTAAGCCCTCACTAATATTGGATATTAACATTCATTTTATTTACAACTACTCGGTAATAATGATTTCTCATGCTTTTTAAAATTTCATTGTTCTCTTTCTAGTAAGTTTTAATGTCTTTTATTTTTTGACTCTATTTTTGAAGATGCATTGTCTTCCTATTTCTCCTGAGTTATCACATCTTTTCTTTATTGATATGAAGAAGCTTTTCTATATGATGTATAAAAGACAAGCATTTTATATGAAATACATCAAACATGTATAATATGTTTTACATATATCATTTACTTTATGCACCAAACACGCTTTTAACAAAGCCATCTTGGATTTAGACAAGTGGGTAGAGTATTTTTACTCCAGGCCTTTCTTTGTCTTGAATTAAAGATCTGAGCAAAAGATAAAATTACAGATCTGTTCAAAAGTCTTTTAGTGGACTGGGGAATTTGCCGAGAGAAAGAGGAGTGGCGTGTCTCTGTGTGGTGTACGAGGCTGTGTCCGTGTGTGCTGATCTCAGGAAAGCATCCTCATCTGAGGATCCACTCCAGACCTCCAATATTATTTACAACTCTGATGAAGGTATTGTTTTGGAGGATATATGGTATATTCAAAATGCAAAAGGTACCTAACTGTACTTACAACGAGAAATAGGGCAATAATCCCACGGAATTAGAGGATTCCCAGTGTAACACCAGGGGCCATGGGCGTCATCGTCAGGATTGCGGCAGTAATTCTTGTTCAGCTTACTAGCATCTGGTTCCCAGAAGATATGGCTGCATAAACAACAAGCTTCAAACATCACAGAATGCTCCCTCCATCCAACAGAAACAAACTACTGCAAGAAGATATAATCCTACCATATTTCTCTCAATGTAGCTACAGCACGAACTTGTACTTAGCATGAATTTTACTTATTTTGTGTGATCTTCGGGGGTTTTTTGCTGCTGTTGTTCTTACAGTTTGAAGCATATTATCTAATTCAGATATATGGGATGGGGCTTTGTCATTATCACATAGAAAATGATGAGGCATTTTATAACTTTGCCTCTATTTAATAATGACAGTGGAAGGTAAAGATGCCTCTCCACAGAAACAGAGAAACATTGTCTAAAGCAAGCAGATGGCAAAGATCAAAAATAGAAAATACACAGAAAACACAAGCCATGGCAGAAGTATTTGTTCACATTTTAGATACATATGAAGCATGAGTAGCACAATGAATTCACAAAAGCTGGACTTATAACTGAATTTGTCTTGTGTTATTAATTGCTACTGCGCTCAAATATGATGAAGGTATCATTTTAAATGAAATTGCAAAGAGTTTGAACGTTGAAATTTGGACTAAATTTCCAGGCCAAGGTGCATTTTCTGGAAAAAGAACAATAGAGCACACCACATATAGTGCCGACTGTGTGCAAAATTCTGCTGCAGTCTTTACAGGCACAACCTTAGGCCAATCTCATGAGACAAATTTTAAGTTTATGCTTTATTACATTTAAGGAAATTGAAATTCTGAGAGGTTGGTTAATTTGTCTAGGGCCACATGGTTTATAAAGACAAGAACAAAAAAAAAAAAGACAAGAACATTCTCCTTAGTAAAGTATCTTGAGAATGAAAAAGCAAGCACCCCATGTACTCAATACTAATTTGAATCCAGTAAATGAACAACTATAGGCCCACACAAGAGGAAAACACAAGCACATTCAAGAAGAGGGAAGAGGAGGTGGGAAAGGGGTTCCTCCAGGAAGCTCTCACCTACTTCACCTACTGGAACAACGTAGGTGATGCGGCACACTTTTTGGGCGAAAGACTCAACTATAACTCCTAAGTGGCCTACCCAATGCAAATAATGTAACCTAAGCATATATACCCTTACATTAATCTGAAGAAAAAGAATAGAGAAAGAGTAGAGTTGGTGTTTGAACCCATGTCTATTTCAAAAGTCAGAGCTCAAAGCCACCAGCTGCACTTCCTCCTCAAACCAAAATCGTACCTTGAAAGTTTGTCATCGATCAACTTCTTACAAATGGTTTCCAAAAGTCAAACCTACCCTCCATGAATTAAGAATTATTAACAATGAGAGTCCCTAAATAAATGCATTGTATGTTTCCAGTGGCAAGCTGGTAAATGTTGAGGAACTGGTCCTCAGTCTAAGTCCAGTATGCTGAGGGTGAGCCCATCCTTGTCCTTACTGATTTCTGTGGTGTAAATACTCCCGCCATGAAAATTTCAAACTTCTAACGTAAATCACCAAATGAAGACTTGAGAGGTGGGAAAAGTCATCTCTTTCACAGATTTGTAAGAGCCATCCACCCCACCCACCACTGCATGTTTCTTTTTTTCTTTTTCTTTTTTTTTTAAAGACAGTCTCACTATGTCACCCTCAGTAGAGTGCTGTGGTGTCACAGCTCACAGCAAGCTCAAACTCCTGGGCTTAAGCGATTCTCTTGCCTCAGCCTTCCCAAGTAGCTGAGACTACAGGCAACCACCACAAAGCCTGGCTATTTTTTTGTGTTGTTGTTGTTGTTGTTGTCATTGTTGTTTAGCTAGCCTGGGCCAGGTTTGAATCCACTAGCCTGGGTGTATGCAGGCAGCACCCACTAAAACTATGGGCACTGCCACCACCACTGCATGTTTCCAAAAATGCTTATAAAAGTAGCAGTGGTGAAATCCGCATTTCATTTTAATCATGCCAATTCTTCTTTAAAATTCTTTTTTGTTGTTGTTGTTTTGCAGTTTTGGGCGGGGGCTGGCTTTGAACCTGCTACCTCCGGCATATGGGGCCAGCGCCCTACTGCTTTGAGCCACAGGCGTCACCCCTTCTTTAAAATTCTTTATTAAAATATTTTAATTCCCAGATAAAATTTAAATTTCTTAGTTCACCCTTAGGTTTACCAAAATTATGTTTCATTTTCTTACACTTCAGGATTTCAGCCTTTGCACTTGCTACTTCTCTGCCTAGAGTACTCTTCCCCCCTCAACCTCCTGGCCAGTTCCTCCTCCTCATCGATGTCCCAGCTAATGTCTCTTCTGTTAGGAAGCCTTCTGACTGTCTCAGTCTCGGTAGGCACGCCTTGGCATTGCCATAGCAACAGATATGCTCGCTTTCATGGTTTTCATAATACATAATACAATATGGTGTTCCCTGTTTGCTTGCATCCATCTTAGGGTGTGAGGTCGGGAGGGAAGAACCCTGCTGCTCTTTGAAGGCCTGGAGCTACAATGTCCCACATAGTAGCTTCCAGCCAACTGTGGCTACTAAGCAATTGATATGTGGCTAGTCCAAATCGATAGCTGCTGCAAGTGTAAATATATGCCAGAGTTCGGACATGTAGCAGGAAAGAACAATGCAAAAGATGTCGCTAATAATTTTAAACTGAATATACATTGAAATGTTTAAGACTTTAGACCTATTGGATTCAATAGAATATATTAAAATTAACTGTGCAATGTTATTGTTACTTCCTTAAAAACGATGACTAGAATATTAAAACATACATTGATGGCTTCCATTTGTGAGTTCCATCAAATTTGTACTAGAGAGCATTGCTGCAGAACTATCAATATTTGTTTGCGAAGTAACTTAATTAAAGAATATCCACGACTGAGTATATTTTGGAAGAGAATCAGGCTTTTGAAGTAAGACTAAAGTGACTCTCAGCCCCTAAATTCCTATCCACATATAGAAACATCTTCCATACAGGACTGTGGTGGTCCAGTGACATAACTCATGTGAAACAGCCATGTTTGGGCACTTGGTCAAATGATACAATGACACTTCTCTGTTATCATAGGGCATATATTCTGAGATTTTCACTAGCAGTCTGTTTCAGGCCACAGGAATGGGTCATACTTCATTTGTAATTGTATAAACATTATCATTAGCGCAAAGACCAGGTGAGTCCTACATTCTTTGTCAGTAAGTCCCACATAAAAGTCTGTCATTCTCTAAAATATGTAGACTTTGTCAATTTACATATATGTTCCTGTATACAAAATTTTATGTATTAATGCTACATGAGGAAACTTCTCTCTGTAAGTTTTTAGTAGTTAAGTGGATATTTAAATTATATGTGTATATGAAAATGATCATTTATTGATTATTCATAAACTCTTATTAATAAAAGAACATAATAATCCTATAATACACACCACTCAAAACATCAGATCTGCCACTTAATTATACACTATCTTATTAAGTTATGTAATGGTTTTCTCAGTGTGACCATGTCCTTCTTGAAGGTTGGCACCAGAACATGTGCCTACTTTTTGTTGAAGTTCCGCATAGTGCCAATTACTGTACAGACCACATAGTAAATGTTAAATAAATATGTGCTAACTTGAAATGCATATTTAAAAGTTTGCTACAAGGAAAGACGATATTAAATTAGGTTGCATAGAAAAAAATCAGTCTAGTGTTTTTGTTAGCTTACTACGATACATAAAAAAATAGGAAGATAGAGCAATGTATATATTTGAATACACCATCTGTCTTTATCACTACATTCTATATATTGAAAAAAAAATTTACACACCGGTGTAAATCTTCCATGTTCTTTTCCCACATTGAACACGTTAGTCCAGATCTTGTTTTGGATAAATTACCCATATAGTTTTTGCCATTTCCACGATAACAATCTAGACACAAAATACACAGAAAGAAGACTAGTAAATATTAGGGAGGATCAAAGAACATTTTTTTTAAAACATGGAATCATGAAAACCAACAAAAATTTAAATGAAGCTCTCTGAAATCTGTACAAATCAAAAAGTCTTAAATATCTTCATCAAAATAAAGGAATATGCAAATTCAAATATTCCAAGTCATAATTTTTTTTTTTAATTTAAGAAGCGAGTTGCCCTTAGGGATACCAAAGAAGTGATAATTTTTAGAACATACATATTTCCCAATTTTTTTTATGAGAAATTGCATTCCATAGAAAACCTGCAATAATAGTATACCAGGCACATTGCTTGTGTTTTGATTTTTGTCTTCCATGATATTGACATGCTGAGTCACCCAAACCAGCTGTTTTACAGATGCTCTTTAACTTCAATTTGCCTGATTATTTTCTCCAGAATAAAATCAAGTTACATTTGACAGGAATGCTGTAGCAGCGACACTTCTTCATCCTTTTCAGATCACTTGCTTGAGAGGCATAAAGGAAACACTTCTCTCCATATTTAACGAAACCTCCTGTGCCGAACAAATTTTCACAAAATGACTTGGATGAACTTGCATGAGTTGGTTATTACTGTGCTGGTTACAAAATGGTTATTTTTCTAGCATTTCTTCATATATTAAATATTCCTTAGTTGGCATTCTGTATAAGAGATTTTCCTTATCTTTTCCCCCTTTCTCTCTCGTAATGCCATCTTTCTTTTTTTCTTCATTAGGAAGGACTAAACCTTTGATTATTAGATAGTAAATTCTGATGCAAAAAACAGTGTATCAGAGCTGCTCTTGTACATTTTTGCTTTTTGCTTCTGTGTTTGGTTGAATACATTATTTGCAGAGATCTTCCCTACCACCTCCACAGCCATCATCCTTTTATTTCAATATAGGTTACGTGCTAATTTTTTTTTAGTAAACCTTTGATTTTAGAATAGCTTTTGGTTTATAGGAAAGTTATGAAAATTTTACAGAGTTCTCATGTACCATGCAGTTTCTCCAGCTTTTCACATCTCACATTAGTAGGACAGATGTGTCATAACCATTGAATAATATTGATGTGTTATTATTAACAGAAGTCTATCCTTTGTTTACATATTCTTAGTTTGTCCTCAATATCCATTTTTGTGTTCCAGGATTCCAGATCATGCCACATTACATTTATTTACTCATCATGTTTTGTAAGGCTCCTACTGACAATTCCTCAGACATTTTTTCTTTTCCTTTTTTTTTTTTAGTGTGCGATGGCATCACAGCTCACAGCAACCTCAAACTCTTGGACTTAAGCGATTCTCTTGCCTCAGTCTCCCAAATAGCTGCCACTACAGGCACTTGCCACAACACCTGGCTATTTTTTGCTGCAGTGGTCATTGTTGTTTAGCTGGCCCGGGCTGGCATCAAACCCACAGCCTCAGTGTATGTGGCTGGCACCACAACCACTGTGCTATGTGCACTGAGCCCCCCAGACTTATTTTTGGTTTTGATGACTTTAACAGTTTTGAGGAGAATTTATGAGGTGTTTTGTACACTGTCCCTAAAAAGGGTTTATCTAATATTTTCCTATTGCTTACATTTGGGTTACAGTTTTTTGAAAAAGGGGGAATGTGAGTTTCTGAGCACTTCATAATTTCTTTTCCCTTTCCTTTAGTACAGCTGGGCCATGTGTGTTTGTGTGGGTGTGTGTGTGTATTTACCTCTCATTGTGATGAGTAACCACTGATTCCTCCTAATCCAAGGCCACAGAATTCTTTCTCTTTTGCATTTCATTTCTTTATTTCCTCTTTCCCACAGTGAGGACTCTGATTCCAGGTCACATATATTATTAGTAGTAAATTATTTGACGTACTAGTATTTAATACTATAGCAAACATACCACTTCATGCTTAGCTTTCGTAACATTAACCATATCCCTAAAAATAAGCCCATATTAATTCATGGCGACTCTTCTTATTCTTTTTCATGTCCATCACATTCTACTGTGTGGTTGCATCATAGTACATTTAGGATTTTGCTATTACAGATAATGCTGAAATTAAAATCAACAAACAACTGTTTACATATGTTTTTGCATGTTGCTGCGGCAGTGGCCTCGTTGGACCACAGCCTATAAGGTTTTCTTTTTGTATTCTGATCTTTCAGAGTTTATATCCTGATTTTTTGAGTTTATTCTCAGGTAAAATACTGGGCATGGATTTAATTTTATTATTTTTCTAAATGGTTAACATGTTGATTCATTATTTTATTTTCATAATTTACCCAGTGGTATAAACTGCCATATTTTTAATGTATCTCCATTGAGTCTCTATCTGGACTTTAATATTTCAAGTTATTCATGTGACAGAACTATGGTATTTTAGTTATGGTATTTTAGTTAAACTAAACTAAACTAACCATAGTTAGTTTAGTTTAGTTTACTTTCTGATAGCATTAATTTTTTCTAATTGCTCCTTTTTTCAAGGTTTTTGTTATTATGCTTACACATTTATTTTTCCAAGAGAATTTTGGAATCAATTCAATTAATACCATAAAAATTATTGATGTTCCTTAAAATCACATTGTATATATATAGATTAGCCTATGTAGAATTTATATATTAATGATCCTGAGTTATCCTCTCAACAAGGAATGTATATATTAAAGTACATTTCTGTGGTTTTCAGGATTGACTTAAAATTTTTATCATATTACTTTTATACATTACTTTATAAATTTGTTCCTAAATTTCAATCACTTTTGTAGTTATAGATATACTTTTCTCTTTAAATCGTCAGTCTTAAATATAAATGTTAGTGATATTTGTATAGTAACTCCTCCTGACCCTTTTACTTAGTGAATTTTTTATCGATTCAATTCAGTCATAATACTATTACAAAATTAGCATGGAGTTTTTTTTCTGTGTGTTTTTTCTTTGTTTTCTTCTCTATGTAGAATAATATCTTCAATAGAATGTTAATGAGAAAAACAATGTTAAATTATGCTTACAAAATTAAGTAGTGATGGAGAAAGTAGAAATACTTGTTTTCTCTTACTTTGACAAGAATGTTTCTAATATTTCCCCATTCACTAGGTAGTAATTTTATGATTGATAAATGTGAATATATACCCATATATATCAATATATTTTATGTAAGCATATATGTGGGGAGTATCTGTGTGTGTGTCTATATATGCGGAGGTTAAAATATGAACACAGATGTTTAGAAAGTTTCTATATAGGTCTAAATGCATATATGTGGATCTATGAATATGTATAACTATATATATGTGGATATGTAAAACCCATAAATTTTTATTTAATTGAATAAACTTATGAGAATGGTGAGTTTTGCCACAGGAATTTCAGAATCTGTTGAGATTTGTCATATGATTGTTTTTCTTATGTCCAAAATGAACTTTGTTAATAGGTTTCCAATACTGAACCACTTTTGTATTCTTAGACTAAACTCCACTCTGTCAAGATGTATTGTTTTCTTAATTTCTTTATTGGACTGTTCATTCAAATTTTACTTAAGATTTGTTTATTAAATTTCACATAAACTTAAGAGATAGGTTCACAGTTGGTTATTTTTTCCTGTGCTATCTTCATCACGTTTAAGTATCAATATTATACTTTTATCTTAAAATTAATTGGAAGTTTTACCATACCTGGTCATTTGGGGCAATTCAATAGCATTGAGATTATCTGGTCTTCAAGTGCACATGCACCTGCTATTTGTTTGAGGGAATAATTCTTTTACAGATTTCCATATTTGTTCTATACGAGTTGGTTATGTTTAAGCTTTCTTTCTCTATCAGGGTCAATTCAAGTAATTTGAATTTTCCTATTATCATTTCATTTACATTTTCAAAGTTTTATATGAGGTTGAATATAATAACCTCATATTTTCTAACTTTCCTATTTTGATCATTATTTATATCTTGAAAATTATTGTATTATATATTTATGGTTTCTCTCTTGATTCAGTTAGACAATTGCGTATTTTGTCAATTTGTTAAAAAGAAATCATCCTTTTGATTTCTTTGTTAGTTGTAGCCTTTTCTTTTTTCTATCCTATAAATTTCAAGTTGTATCTTAATTATTTTCTTTCTTGTATTTTTTTTGGTTTATTTCAGTCCCAAACCTTTCACATTTGGAAATTTCTGTCACTCGTTTTCATTATTTTATGATATTGACATTGATATAAATGCTTAAAGTTATGGATTGTCTTTTGTTTAATTGCCCTATGTGTATTTTACATAATTTACTAAGTGTTTCATTGGCATTTTAAAAATTCTGCAATTTCAGTTTTCTTAACTGTTACTTAATATCCAGTGGGAAAAGCATTCGCATATATGCTAATTCAGATATTGCAAGATTTGAATAAAGATTTCCAACTCATCAAACTGTGTGTGGAATTTATGCTGTCTGTTAAGTGAAAAAATATAAGAGCAACACCCTCTCATATATAATTGTGTGTAGGTTCTGTAGACATAAATGACAATGAATATACAATTTATACATATATACAGGATGTCAATTAATTAATTATTAATTAATTACACAACAACTTTAGGGACACCCTGTACATATATATAAAACAATGCATACCATTAGCTTAGCAGTATCATACAATAGCATAACTGCCAGTTAAAATTTCAGAGCTAAATGTTCAATTGTCTAACACTGGACCTCAGGTGTAGAAGGTCTATGGCTTCTTCATTTTTAAATTGTCCCACAGGAAATAATGAAAAGATCCTTGTAAAAAGAGACATATTTAATTCTAAATGTGTCAATTCGAGAATTTAGACAAGTTACTTCAATTCCATAAATCTAATTTTCTCCATCTACTAGAAGAATTAATTAATTTATTAGATAAGCAATGAACATCTGCTTCAACTCCAGATTCAAAATCTTTCATGTTCTATTACCTGATCCTTTAGTAAGTGACATACAAAAATATCTTAATACACACCAGAAGCTCAGAAAACAATCATTCTTGTTTCCTTCCATCACTCACAAATTAACAGCAATTGTTCAAGTAATTGAGACAGAAACACAGGAGACTAACTGGTACAAAACTTCCTTTAATCATTGGTTTCAACTTTATTTCCCACTGACCTTTAAAACCTGCCAAAGAATAGTGAAATTGCCTGAGAAGGGCTCATCCCTTAATCCCCCTGCAACTCCATTATCAGGGTTGCTCATGAACAATGGCACTGAGGAAAAAGTTAAGAATGGAAGAAGTTCACATAGGATAATAAATCTATGAAATGGAGCTTTAAATTAGGCCTGATTTTGTCAGATGATTCCAGACTGACTATGACCATGATCATCATGGTCATCATCGCTTAAAACTTATAATGCAATTTATTTCACACAAACAAATGCCCAGGGCTCAACTTTATTATTAATCTTTAACAAATGATTTGTTTTTTACATTTATTTCAATCTGACTTCACGGCTACTTTCTAAGACAGTTATCTTGTTGGCATGGATGTTTCCAAGTATATGGTGATTTATCCCAAACCCGAGCACTACACATCAGTTTTAATGCTAACACTTAGGTCCGAGTCACTCTTGTCTCTTGGATGGATTATCAAAACAACCACTTTATGGGTTCTCCTGTCTTAACCCTGTTGAGAATAATGACTGTTTTCCAGCATGCAGCCTGAGTGAGCCAGTTGAAACTGAGATCAGATCACATAAATTCTCAGAGCCCGACAACAGAGCCCCTTCTCTTTGAGAGCAAAAGTGCAACCATTACATTTCTGACAAGGCTGATGCAATTTTATCCAATTGCCTCTCTAAAATCGTCCCCTGCTACTCTTCTCTGTGCTCACTCTGCACCAGCCATAGTGATGTGCTTACTTCTTTAACTTTTCAAGAACTCTCTCATCTCTTGTCATTTGCATCGGCAGTTTTCTCTTCACAGAACTCTCTCTACACATATATATATATGCACAAGGCATATCCTGTTCGCTCACTTCCCCCAACTCCTCCTTAAATGTCTCCCTAGCAAGTCAGATCTTCCCTGAACATTAAAGTATAAAACAGCAACATCCCTCTCCTCTAACTCTGGGATATTTTAAATCTCTACCACTTACCAAAAACAAACATAACATCCCCACCCTCATTTTTATATATTTTTTTTTCTGTCACGTGGACATTAGCTCCATGCGGGAATTTAGTTTTGTTTAATGATGTCTCTCTAGTGCCTAGCACTAAGATACATGCAGATAAACAAATAAATGCTGATTGAATGAATATGTAAAAGAAACTCAACTTCAGACTTGGTGGCTTGGTTTGCTACCCAGCAAAAGCGATGCAACAAGAAATAAATATTCCGCTGTCAAATGTGTCCTCCCTGTAGGCCTTTCCCCTGGATTTAATCATGCCCATCCTGCAAAATGTCAGCTATTACCTTGTCCACTTGACACGTCACAGTTTGGAATTTGGGTGCAGTAGCCAACTCGGATGTTTGGATCAGTGGTAAAACACCAGGGTGACTCAGCCCCATCTGGATTTCGGCAATAATTTTCTCTTAGGTCCCTATGAAGAATAAGCATGTTAATGTAAATTAACTTAAGTTTTTACATCAGTGAAGTCAGTCCTAAGTTCCTGGTTTTGTGACTTAATTCTAACCATTTAGACTTTAGTATACACAACTGACACTGCATGATTTATTGATAAAATGCTATCCGATGTCAGTTATTGTTTTTTTCCTTCCAGAGGCATGGAGTTACACGTGGACATTACTGCTTCATGAAAGAAACAGTACCACAACAATCTTCTACCAAAATTTGGACTTTCATTTAGTACCACTTCAAAACTGGCCCATTATTTATTATATTTTTATGGTCCATATATAATTTAGAAACAAAAATATCTGTCTTTAGAAGAAAGGTTACTAATAGGCATTAACTACTCTCCTTAAAAATAAAAGTACAACCTATGGAAATAGCTGCCACAAAAATAGCCATTTTTTTCTTGAATCCTGTATACCCTTGATTTGTTCAATTTGCTACATAGATATCTTTTAATTGCAGAGGAGTTCCTTCTCGATTACCAAAAATCTTTATAAATATTTCTGTGAAGCTAAGGTCTGATTATAGGACATAAAACCTAACTATAGAGTAAGTTGTAACATCCTTCATTTTGCCAGTATTTTAATTATAAATGTAGAGTTACTACACTAAAAAGTCTATGCTAACATTCTGTGTATGTAAAATAATTTTATTAGTCTTCTATTTGAATATAAGGTTCATATTAAATAAAATGTGAATTTATTATAAATAGAATATTTGAAGTATGATCTTTCACTGTAAGTAAGCACGTACCTTCTTTTCATAGATCCCTTGCTAATAATTTAATTAAGTTACTATGTATCCTATTGGAACACAGTATTCGTATCATGTAGGTCCAATTACAAGTACTACCCAATTTTATTAAAACCCAATGGACTGAGAAATTTTTAAGGAAAAAGTTTACTCTTGGTTAGAAAATCAATAAATAAGAGTCTATTAGTCAAAGTAGGTCCAGATATGAACTATTATTTAAGGATACTCATATAAGGACATTGATTGCCAATAGTAAAGGCAATTATATAATAAATGCCCTTAATTATAAATTATATTCAAACTTTTCACCTTCTTAAACATGAAATAGAGAAGATGAAAAAGCCTTTATTTCCTTTAAAGCAATTTATGTTTGTGTTTTAAAAATTTATGGCAGTATAAATATGAGTATTAAATTTTATGCAAAATTCACACAAATATGCAATTTTAGATGAATAATTATTCAATTAAATTATTTTGGATTCTTAATTTAACGCAAGATAATCAAGTGAAAATCTATGGCTATCCTAAGTCTTAATTTTGGTTCCCTATTAAAATCTGTATTTAGAAGCACCTCATTAATGTTGATTAAGCAATAATAAAAGCCAAGATTTGCTCAGATATTTTCCCTAAGGCCTCATCCTTTACTTGAGGAAAGAACCGTTCACAATTGCTGAAGGGAACTGATGATTTTACAATTCATATAGATTCATCACCTAGGCAATGTAGTTCAATGACAGTGTTTCCAAGACTGTCATTTGTAAGGAATCTCAGTAATGGGCAAGTGATGTTTAATGGAACTAGAGACACCTGCCTAGCACACCCCTTCTGCTACATTACAAATAGTAAGTCAATATTCCTAGGAAAATATTGAGTCTAGTTTATCAGTATTATAACACAGCACAAGTTTCATTTCTAGACACTTATTTTTCATCATTTTGGTCAAATAACTTAATTAAGAAAAGATGGTATAAATTCCAAAAAGATATAACTATTGAACTTTTTATAATTAAGTTTCAACTGTGAAACTTGTGAATTAAAGTTTTATAATCATTCTCTTTATGCAGGTGAAGTTCTTTGGGTATCTGCACATACACAACTCATTGGTTATCACCAGTCTTTAAAAGTTAACAAAAAGGTATGAATGACATTAACACTATCTCCTTTGTCCCTTTGAAGTAGTATTTTCTTACTTTCTTTGTTTTTTACTGGCTTGGTATTTCTGAGATGTGTAGCATAAGGGTCAAGATTAGAAAGTGAATTGGTATGAATGAAATGGTGGAAGTAGACCCAGAATAACAACTATACATTTCATTATTGTAAAATAATAATGTAAAGAGAAAATAGTCAGCAGGTAAATATTTACTGTCTAAATAAGTTACTGAATTAGCTAACACATATAGACACACACACAGTCTCTCCTGTCCTCCAGAGAATGGGGCAACTTATGCTTGTAGCTCTCCATCTTAAAATGTTAAGCTCTTTTATTAAAAGCCAATTACATAAAGCCAATATATGTTATTTATAGTTGCTATTTCAGGAAAGCCACGATGAATGACACGTGTGTTATAAATTTCCAAAGCAATCATTTTATGTTCCTCATAACAAGGTGGACAATTTAAAAACACATGGCATTGTGGTTCCGTCTATCCAACAAAAGTCAAGTGGTGAAAAAAAAGCAGCTATAAAGAATGCACAAAACAACTATATAATTGATACTCAAGCAAATGATTCATCTAGACAATTGTTTTACATTCCTTGTGTTCAAAGCTAATCCAGAAACAATGAAAACATTCATTGAAGCTTTTAAACAGAATATTTTTCATAGATCTTTAATACTGAAAACTCATCAGTTGAATATTTTTGTTTGTTTTTTGAGACAGACTCTCACTGTGATGCTCAGGATGGACTGCAGAGACATGATCACAGTTCACTGCAACCCCCAACTCTCAGGTTCAAGCGATCCTCCTGCCTCCCAAGTAGCTAGGACTATAGGACTGTGCCACCATGCCTGGCTAACTTTTTTTTCTTTTTTATGTAGAGACAGGGGCCTCACCCTGTTGATAAGGCTACTCTTGAATTTCTGGCCTCAAGTGATCCTCCCACGTTGGCCTCCCAAAGTGTTGGGATTATAAGTGTGAGCTAACACACCTGGCCCAGTTTAAAATGTTGATTGAAATCAAGGTGGGTCTCTTGTTGTAAGAGGAAAAAATGTGTTATTTCACCCAAATCTAGTCAGAAATTAAGAAAGCACAGTTTGAAGCATGCCTGGCTAGCATTCCTATTAATTGATTTATTAAATGGACCTGCATGTGCAAAGCAGTGATCAGAAACAACCTAGGAATATGTCTCTCAAAGCATAGCAAATCAGCTCTCTCAATCAGAATCACCTAGAATATTTATTAAAATGCATACTGGAGGGAAAAATCCCTGAACTAAGGGATCCGTATCTCTGAATGTAGGAAAAAAATCTATCTGCCTTTTAGCTCCTGATTGTCACAGAGCACACTAAAGTTTGAGGATGGCTAACACAAATATTAGTAAAAGGTAATCACTTTAACCACATTTCCCTCCAGATCAGTGGAAATTAATAACAGTTGCCTACTTTACTCACTTGCACTTGAAATTTTCAGGAGTTATGTCATGCTGGTGAGGATACTGAGAATCCCAACGCTGACATGGAATTCCATTCCAAATGGTATTGATGGTGCCCCTGTAACCTTCTCCTTGACCTTGAATGCATTCAGTTGTTTCCAAAGGGACATCAGTGTCATTCACAGGACTGTGAGCTATTGGTAAAAAGAAACATAAACGAATTTTTGAACATGTCAGTTACCGCTCAGAATTCATTGTCATTTGTATTAGCAAGATTGTTCTGCCAGTTACAAGTTTTTATAATAACTGAATACAATAAGAAATGTAAGCTAACATTATTATCTCCATTCCAAATTTTTTTCATTTAAACCCTAAATGAGTTCATTTTTGAAAAATTCTGTAAAGTCATTTTACTTCCACATATAGAACTAATACATGCTGTATTTATAGTGTTTCTGAAATGACTATATGGAGGTCACTATGGAAGTTTTGACACAGACTATGTTATGGCCCATTAGTTCACTTCCAAGAAGTACAGTCAACAGCAGCGTCCTTTCTGATTCACCCCTGCAGGGTCCACTTGCTGGGCTTGTCGGCGTCCTGGGAGGCCTCATTTGTCTCTGTCCATGTAGCATGCAGTTGGCGTCAGCTGTGGAGCTGGGAAAAGAGCGCTTTCGCAGGATGATTTTCTATAGTATTAAAAGTGGGTTAAAGGAGACCCAAAGCCTTGAGCTTTTGTAATGGGCTCTTGGGGACCTTATTCCTTCCTGTGCAACAATTTTTCAGTCGTTATAAACATTTAGACGAAGCTGATCTTCACTGAAAGAAAAGGAGAAGAGTGGGAGTCTGGCAACCACAGTGACTGAGGAAAACATCACTGCTGTGGAAAAGGTAGTTCTCGAAAAAATCGAGCAACTTTTAAGGACATTGAAGTGGCACCATGGACTGGATCACCAGCAATGTTCAAAATCCTGCATCATTATCTTTGAGTTGGGAAAGTTTATTGTGACAGGTGCCTCTCACTTTGATAGATGAAGAAAAGTGCACCCGCATTGGATGTTGTGAAGAAGTCCTGATGGGGTCCGAGGGAGGCAAATCCACACACATTTGTGACTTCTGTACTGGGGAATGAATCCTGGATTTACAAGTTTGATCTAAAGAATAATCAGCAATTGACAATGTAGATTTTTCTTGATAAAAATCCATGAACAAAAGTGCCCCTGAGTCAGAAAGAAAATCGTGGCCACTCTCTTCCCCCAAAGAGGTCAGGTTGTACCTGTTCCTCTGGAAGAACAAAGAACTGTCACCGCTCAGTGGTACCCAGCAGTATGCCTACCAAGAACAAGGGCCCAGGACAGGGCCACAGGGCACCACCTCGCACCATGACATTGTGTCCACCCACACAGCGACATCAGCACTTGGTTCCTGGAGTCTACGAGGGTTAATGTATAACTCCTCCACTGTACAGTTTTGTCCTTGTCCTATGTAATTATTTCCTGTATCTACAGTAAAAAATTGCATGCACCAAAGGATCTCCAACCCTGCAGAAGCTGTTCACCCCTATGAAAATGAGCTCACAACACTTGAAGAAAATGAGTGGAAAGAGTGTTTTCAAAGATCGTTTACAAGAATGCAAAAGTGCAAAGAATGTCATGGAGATTATTTTGAGAGACTATGGTAATCAAAATGATGTTACATTTCTTAACTTTTGTGTAACTCAAATCTTTCGTAGTGCCCCTCATATAACTATCCCTAAAGTCAAGTAGTTCAAATATATATGAAGGAGGTAAATGACATTAATCATGACTTTCCACCAATATGATAAATATATTCTGAGATGACACATTAAATGCTTTTTTATATCAACTTGTTAAAAATAAGCAACATATCATTTGCTCCTACAGAAGATCTATTTCCTGCTTTTCTCCCTAGTTCAACTTCAACTCTTATCATACTTCTTGAAGATTATAAAACCCTCAGGAACTAAGTTTTAAAGGACCAAGAAACAAAAATTTTAATCACAATTTGTACTCTCTTTTTTGTGTGTTTTATGTTTACTCAGTCAAAATAGCTACTCACATAATATTTTGGAGTAACTAAAAAATACCCTCTCAAAACAAGCATGAAAATGTATATGGTTTGATGAGGTCAGTGTCAGATTTTCGGGTGACTTTACAGTCAACTGGTCACTCAAGATGCCTCTCACTGAAACTCAAGATGACACTCTTGCAGACAGCTTAAGCTTTGAATAAATTTCTTTGATTTATCCCATTATGGAATTAGAGGTACCACCTCGACAAAGGAGAGGCCAAAATTGGACTTGCCTTCAGAGGCAAAAGATGCCCATGAAAATTTTCTATATCTGATAGTGTAAAGTTTCCTAAACTTCATTAGCATATTCTAGAGCAGTTATTATAAACTTATCTTAAAGAGTCACTAAATATTCAATTAAAAAACTGAAAACATGTTAAAACTATTAAATAAAAAAGAAAATTTTGTATTTGGATTAAATTAAATAAATTGAGTTATTTAATAGTTTCTAATTTTGAGGTAGAAAATAGGAACTTCTGGAATTTCTAAAATTATAGAATACAAAGAATAGCTGCAAATTAATAAAAATACAGTACTTTACCAAATCAATATAACTTTTCATTAGGCTTTACCAAGATGTAAAAACCTAAATACCATTATTATTGTTTGCTTTTTACTTTAATAAGTATCTATAACTTTAAAATATATAACCTTAAATAACTTGAAAGTTGTACTTTTTCTTGTATTTTTAATTCATTTGGAAATAGTTTGTGATTTTTTTACCACAGCCCAGCAGTATCCAACTAGTATTTTTCCTAAACTTCAACGTACCCTCTAAAGCTAATACCTTATATTTGTCCATTTTGACATTCAGCTGCTAAAAGTGACCTCATAAACAAGAACTACATAATTCTGGTGGCAATGTACAGAATGAATAATACAGGCGAATAAAGATATATTAGCATAAGAGGTAACGAAAGAGTTCTCACCAATAAATAAGAGTTATTATGAGACTCCATGAAGCTATTTAATTAATATCATATGATGAGAACCATGATGAATGATTTTTCCATAGACTATTTAACTGTGATATAAATGTTTGATCTTTGCTGCTCACATAGTAACTATTCAAACAAAATAAATTATTCCTATAGGGCAGTAAAATAAACCTCTTCTGCTACTCTACTATATAAATATCAAAACCGGGTGCAAAAACAAAACTAATGTTTCATAACAATTGCCTTGGAAAGAGCTATTAAATGTTGGGAAAGCCATGCCTTTGCATTTAATACTTTAACATGGAACTTGAGTAAGAGAAGGTTTTCAAGAGTCTCCCATGGTTAAACTAAGTGTCAAAGAAGCACAGAAAACATCACCAAATACTGGCAGAAGCTGATCAAGTTTAGACAAAGCAACAGGTTTTTTAAATACAGCATCCCCACATACACAAACATTATTTTTTGAAGTATGTCTACCAAGTTCACACTGAAAATATCAGGAACTCTTCTGAGATTTCCTTACAAATAAAACATTTTGCCAGGGGCCTCACTCTTGGCCCCTCTTTGGAAGCAGATGCAAAGATATTTATAAAATCCTCCATGGTCTATGAGTGAAGGAATGTTTGCTTTTGATGACTGACACAAAGTTTTCTGTTTGAAAATGCTCTAAGGAAAACAACACTTGCTATTGCATTTTTTCACCGTCTTGTTAGGTATGATCAAATACGAGTGGGTGCCTTTTGGAATATTGATTTCACTTTGCTGGTGTGGATGTGCTGTGATCTGATTGTTGTAATATTTCGATGGGAGTTGTAGATTTGAATAGATTTTTTTGAGCGAAAGAGCATTAACTATTTCTAATTCTTGACAAAGGCATCTTGCCTTTGAACAAAAAGAGACCAGTAGAACAAGATCACAAATAAAAAATCTGATTAATTTTCTCCATGAAGGGCCAGCCAAAGAGAAAGCTATGCTTTGAGGGCATATGACCCTGACAGACATCTGCGAGTAGCAGCTGAAGTGTGGAACACAGAAGTATATTTCATATATACTTCATATATATAAATATGTATTGTGTATATATATTTACATTAAGAGTCACACTCAAGGCTCTATAGATTTTATATGAAATGAGGAATAAATCCTTATGTAAATCCTTACATTTGCTCATCATTCATGTAAGGGAAATCCAGATTTTCCAGTAGAAATAGTATATTGCTATTGTTTTTCCTGTGGCTAAGAATAAGATGCCTCACAGGCCAGTGGACTGTGAAATAAATGTTTGATCTTTACTGCTCACATAGTCACTAATCAAACAAAATGAATTATCTTTTGGAATAGTTCAACCCACTGCTTCTCCCTGCTATTGAAACATAGGATTTACTTCACGATGATCCCTGGAGATTGAGAACAGTGAGTAAAGCCACTCTCCCATCACCAGTACTTGTGGTCTTGGGCCACGAAGGGCAGTATCAGGCTCATTGTAAACTTCCAGAGCTCCATGCTTTAAAATTGACATGGGAAAATACTAAAGACCTCCAAAGTACAAACCTCAAATTGCTTGCATGTTTGCTTTCCATGTTAAGCCAGGATTCATATCTGAAACTTTCCCCTGGACTTTATCCAAGCCTTTTCTGGTACGAAATACTCAGGAGAGAAGACTTTCATGAAAGGTCTTCAATCCTATAGTCTTTTCCTTAGGAGATGGCTTGGAAAAGTATAAAATTTTTCCCCTGACAAAGGGTATTGATAGCGTTGTTTTTTCCAGATTCAGAATACAAGATTTTATTTTTCTGGATCTCTAGTCTGGCTTTGGATAAATTCATAAAATTCAGGGAAACAATCAGCTTTCTTTAAGAAAATAATTTGTTAAAATTATTTTTCCAACATACAAACATGCTGAACTTTAAGAGATGACAGCATTCTCTCAAAACAATGTCAATGTTCATTGGTTACTAAGAGGAAAGAGATTTGATATTTGTTACCAATGGCAACATATCTGCTCATACTGCCATTTCAAAACACCACAGACTTGGTGATTTAAATAAAAGTAATTTATTTTCTCACAGTTCTGGAAGGCGGGAAGTTTAAGACCAAAGTACCAGCCAATGTTGTTCCTAAGGAGGACTCCCTTCCTGCCTTGCAGAGGGCTGCCTTCTTGCTGTATGTAGCATTATCACAAGATGAACACACAGAGCTCTCTTCCTTCCTCTTATAAAACACATCCTCCCAGATTAGGGCCACTTTTATGACTTTATTTAACATCTCTTAAAAATTCCTGTATCCAAAAGTAGTTGAAATGGGGTTTATAGTTTCAATACATGAATTGGGGTATGAATACAAGTCAGTCCATAACAATATCTTGTATAGAAACCTTAGATATCTATGATATACCTAGGTCTCACTTATAAAAAGACTCCTCACACCTAAGTACGGTAGCTCCTTCTTAGCCGAGGTCTAGCTTTCTCCCATTTCAGTCACTCACAGTCAACCACGGTCCAAAAATATTCAGCGGAAAATTCTAGAAGTAGATAATTCATAAGTTTAAAATTGCACATCATGCTTCATCTTGCTCGGAGCAAGAATCATCCCTTTACTCAGATATTCAACCTGTCTCTGCTGCTTGCCTATTAGTTACTTAGTTATTATTTATTAGTCTTAATTATCATATTATCTGTCAGTTTATCTTAGTACCTGTGTTAAAGTCACCCTTGATTCTACGTAATTATGGACCCAAAACACAATAATAGTGATGCTAGTGTAGTATGATAATTGCTCTACTTTATTATTGCTGTTATTAATCTCTTACTGTGCCTAATTTATAAATTGAATTTTATCATAGCTATGTATGTATAAGAGACAGCATAGCATATATAGGGTTAGATACTATCCACTGTTTTCAGCATCCATTGTGGGGACTGGCACGTATGCCCAGCAGTCTGCAGGTGCACCCTAGTTAGTAGGCTCTACTGTGGCCACATCAGCCTCACATGTTCTGACACACAGCAAAATACTGATATATACAGATATCTAAAAATAGGAAGAAAACGGTAGAGGTAGAGAAAAACAGAAGAAAAATAAGACGAGGTCTGTCTATTTGGGTGGTGAAAGAAAAGCCATCAATGGGTGGATTACTTGAGCATAGGAGTTCAAAATTAGCCTGAGCAATAGCGAGAGCCTGTATCTACTAAAAATAGAAAAAACTAGCCAGGTGTTGTGGAGGGTGCCTTGAGCCCCAGCTACATAGAGGCTGAGGCAAAAGATCATGTGAGCCCGAGTTTGAGGTTGCTGTGAGCTATGATGCCACAGTGGCAGGGCACTCTACCCAGGGTGACAGAATGAGACTGTCTAAAAAACAAAACAAAACAAAAAGCCATCAGCACCAAATGAACAAACATAACTAGTCCTGGAAAGGACAAAACTTGAAATGATGGAAAGAAGGTATAAAGCAAATCTTCTTGGTCAGTAATGTCTGAAAAATACCAGGTTCTTCTACTAAAATAAAGAATCATAGAAGAAATGCCAAGAGGTATAAAAACAAAAATTGAAAGCTACTATTTTCAGGAAAGTGCCATTCATTCTTTCAACAAACATATGCTGACCTCCTGCAAAGGGCATGCTATGTGGTCAGCACAAGGCCATAAAGAACTGGCACAGTCACTCCTCTGTTGGGGCTTGCAACTTTTAGTAGAGAAAGCTATTACCCCACCCCCCAAAAAATCAAAATAAGTGTAAACTCAGGACTCTGAGAAGTACAGACTTATAGGAGGAGAGGTTTATGGTGCTACGAATATGTACTAAGGGATACAAACGGGGGGTTGACCACATCAGGAGCTCACATGAATGATAAAGTGAGAAAATGATGACCGCGTTGACATTTCAATGATGAGTTAGCTGTCGACCCGGTGGAGAGGCACAAAGAAGATGCAATTGATAGGACGTGGTGACAGGTGAATGCGAGGAGTGAAGGAAAAGGCCATTTCTAGAATTATTCTATGCTCTTGGATCCTAAATTGCATGGGCATATTAATCATTCAGAAGAGAGTTTAAAAAGCATAATAGTTAGAGAATGTTCTCTTTAGTAGAGTATCACAAGAACAGAAAAGCGAGTATCCAATGTATCCAATATGATATGAAGCCAGTAGGTGAACTAATACACACTCACATTGGAGAAAAACTAAATTTAATTCAATTTGGAGAGTAGGAAGAGAGAAGGAAGAGAAGGGAGGAGGGAGGGCCATTGGTCACTCTCATTTAATGGGCACCATGTAAGGGGACATGGCACACCTCCCGGGCGGAGGGCACAACTACAACAGGGGCCTTACCTGACAGTGCAAACATTGTAACCTACTCTTTTGTACACTCATATTAATCTGAAATAAAAATAAATAAATAAAAATAAAATCAGAAAAAAGGGGCATGTAAGTATACTGTCAATATACTCAAAATCTAATTTTTTATTTAATAAAAATAAAATATTTAAAAATTCTAACTAGACCTCTTCCCTATAGAAGTAAACAAGAAAATGAGGGGGAAAAATGATAGAAGAGGGAAGTTGCTGGACATGAGGGCCTGAAGACAACAGGAGCAGCCTGCAGGTGCACCCTGGTTAGTGGGCTCTGCGGTGGCCACATCAGCCTCACACGTTCTGACACACAGCAAAAGTTGCTCTCAGAAGGTTTATAGAAAGGTCTCGTAAGGTTCCTGAAATCCTTTCTGGGGTCTAGGATATCAGAACTACAGTGAGTGCCAAAAAATGTATACATACTGTAAGAAAGGAAAACCCTATTAAAATTATAAGGCTCTATACAGGATGGACATAACGTTTGAGTGCAATTTACTATGTCAACTATTTTAAATTGTACATGAACTTTATGTCCATCACATATATAATGGATACGTTTTTTAACTTGCATAGTGTATCTTGTATCTCTTATAACCGCATAAGTCATATGTAACTGGAATATTACAATTTTAATGCAGTAGGTTCTTCCTTTCTTAAATTGTGTATTCCTGCTTTTGGCACTTTCAGTATTTTCATACAAACGTTAAAACAATATTTTTCCTTCATTCGGTGAAATTTCCAAATGCCGTGCAATATGTGATGTTCCAAAAGATTGAAGGCAGAAGTACATTCAAGACACTCAGCTATCTTCGATGAAGGTGACATTAATGACATTTTCAAAATGGCTAAATTTGTACACAGTCCATAATCTTACCATTTTTCCTATTTTGATAGGGAATACAGATATTTTTCATTAAAAATTAACATCTAATGAGCTTATTGCTTTTTTAAATGAATTAATATATGTTTTCAAATTTATGTTTTCATTTATAATACAGTAAATATAGATTCATATAATCCACCCAGAAAATTTGGGGTCCCCAACAATGTGAAGGATTATAAAGGTGTCTCTAGTCCAAGAAGTTTGTGAACTGATTTAAATAACCAGTGAGACTGCCTAAGAGACGTCAGTCACACGAGAACGTTTCAATTGCCAAAAACCTGTTGAAGTTGAGTTCCAACACATACTATTATTTTTTTCTGTGAACTAATTTATAGAACAAACCATTATTCAGAAAATGAAATTATTAATAGGGAAAAAGAACATTAAAAAATCAGTACTTCATTCAGGCATTATCCAGGCCTTCCAATCTTGTTATGCATTTGCAATGTCTTAAAATTCTGGAACTCTGTTAAAAGTCGTATAGCCAGAATATGTGTGGGCTGATGACATTTGGATACATATCCCCTTCTGCGGAATATAGTGTGAAGGAAGGCTACGGAGGCCTGCCCCTGAACACCCTGGCACGCATTTGCCAGACACTGAGCAATATTCATCCTTCACTTTCATTGAACCATTGATTGTAAGATAGAAGCTTAGAAGCAAAGGACAAGGCCAAACTCATTCAGGATTGGAACAAATAAAAAGAACTGAGAACAATATTCAAACTTTGGCTCTGACAGGTGTAAATATCCTGTCAGAGCAAAGCATTGTCATATTTTGATATACAAGTTTGTTTTGAAACACTGAAATTTCAATATTATTATAGCCCTCAGCCTATTTTGTTCACATCTGTATCTCCAGTATCTAGAAAACTGTTTTGACATAACAGCTACTCAGTAAATGTTGAATAGATGGTAGGAAGAGGAGAGCGATACCTCTCTGTTCTAGATACGTTTTCACCGGGATTGCCCATGTCCAAGGCTCTTGCTATTCTTACTCACTTATGACTGTCCACGACCTTCTAGGGAAGAATGAACTTAGACATGCTATAAATACAGACACCAACATCGAATGAGCTTATTGCTATTTTAGCTGAATTAATAAGTGTTTTTATATTTCTACTTTAATTTCTTTTGTGTTTTTTTTTTTTTTTGGCAGTTTTTGTTTGGCCAGGGCTGGGTTTCAACCCACTACCTCCGGTATATGGGGCTGGCACCCTACTCCTTTGAGCCACAGGTGCCTCTCTGTACTTTAATTTCTAATACAGTGAATACAGATTCACATAGCCCACACAGAAAATATATGCACAAGTACCTTGTTATCTTTCTCCTCAAATTAATAGCTCTCGCCCATATATATGTTATCTACCCAATAACTTGGGACATATTTCAGACTTCTCTCTTTCCCTATTTCATTTCCGAGTACATCCAATTTCTCATTATATGCTTTGCACACTACCTTGTAATATTGTTCTCATCCTTCCCTCAACTTGTTTTCCACCCTGTTTGACTGCCTTCATTCACACTCATTATTTCTTAAGGGCCTGTACTTTATGTATTTTATGTTGAAGAGTCTTTTATTCCTCACCTCATCATTCTTCTCTAGAAAGATTTTTATTCACTGAAATTATGTTGTTAAATTCCTGTGACTAGAGAGGTCTGAGAGATAAATATACAGGTACATCGCACACACACACAAAGACGTATATACACATATGTATTCTGGACAGAACCACAAATGTTAGTAGTCCGCATAAATGATAACCAGCATGAATATATGTTTGATGTAATTTCCAAATCTCTTTATTTATTGTCCTAGGTTTTTAAACTCTGGGCGATGCACTACAGTAAAATTTAGGAGGGAAGTGAAGTCTGCCTTTGTTTAGTAAAGTCAGAAGGGGCGATAGTGAATGAGAAGGTAGGGGTGTCGAACTGGCCTGACTTCGGAAGGGCACATGCATCTGAGGTCATCTTTCTTTGGGAAATAATTTATCTGGAAGTAGAAGAGCTGGAATTTGAACCCTTAATCTGTCCATGCCAAAGAACCCCAAGAGGGTCTTTGTGTTCTACTGGGTTTCATGGACCTCAGTTTGGAAATCACTATTTCTGATCACAAATGAAATAAAATCACTTAATTTTTCAGTGATTCTCATGGTAGCTGAATGAACTACTCTTGGATCCTACTTGATCGGCCTCTCTCATCTCCTTCCCATTTTTTCCATTTTTGCCCCATATCCCACGCATACCAACCTACTCACCAAGTCTGGAATACTGCACACTAATGCTTCTAATACATACTAATACTTCTCCATGCATGCCTTTGAACTTTTCTTCACTGGCCTAATCACCTTAATTTTGTGGAACTAAAATACAAATTATTAATACTAGATAGAAAGCACCTTTCCATAGGTATTAAACACATGCTGGCTATTATAATTTTCTACAACAGTTATTATACAATGAAACAACAGGTTAAAAATCCCCTTTCAACTTTTAAGACAGTGACACAATCATCAATTTATTCTGTTTTCAAACATATCAAAAACCAAGAATGAGTCCAGCTAGTCCCAACTAAGAGATAACTAGGAAGTTGGCCCAGAAATTTAACTATGCAAATAAAAAGTGATGATCAATTATCTGTTACAACCAGTGCAAGCAAATATGTTCCCTGCCTTCAAGATCTCCACCCACTAGTGTGTACACACTATACTAATCCCTCCCCTTGAGTATAGATGAAACTTTTGATATGGTGGGTCACTTGCAATTAGGTTATACTTTACAACAAATGTGAAGAGGTGTTACATATGGAATTAAGGCCCCTAATTAGTTGACTTTAAGTGAATTAAAAGGGAGATAGACCTAGGTGAGACTGACCTAATTAGGTGAGCTGTTCAAAAGAGGGTGTAGAGGTCAAAGGTCCAAAGCAAGAGGCGTGCTATCCTGAGGGCTTTGAAGAAGTACATTGCCATACTGGGGACAGGGTCAGCTGTCAGGGAGCATCAGCCAGTGTCCAGAAAAGTTATAACCACCGATTAAAACCACAAGAAACCGAATTGTGCCAACAAGTAATGAACTTAAAATGTGACATAGAATTTCAGATGAGACCACAGGCTTGACAGCTACCCTGACCATGATCTTGTAAGACCTTAGACAGGGAGTCTAGGGTCTCCCTCCTGAGTCATTCCTGGACTCCTGACACAAAACTATGAGATAGTAAATGTATGTTTTTGGAAGCCAGTATGTTTTTGGTAATTTGTTGTGCCACAATAGAAAATTAATACACAATTTAAACCATCACCAAATGTTTTTGGAAGCTAAAACATTTGAAAAAATAGTCACATAACAGTATCTCTTATGCTTTCCAGAATGTCATCTTTATTTTATTTATTTGGCAATATTTATATCTCTATTATATGTTTTAAACTAAAAGTTATCCTTTAATAATATTTTTTTCTGAAATATTTCCAAAACTCAGAAGATTATTTTAATCTGATTGCTGTAGATTCACTTCAAAAATTCTACCCTCATTTTGTTGGAAGTAACTACCCTCTATTCAACAAAGTCATAAGAATGCAGCCAATTCTTTCTTGCACCAAAAAGAAAAAGCAAAACTCAGCAGAATACAAGTAGGTAGAAAGGAGGCAGAGAAGATGGGTAAATTCACACGTAATGGGTTCATCACACACTTTCTGGGTGAAGGGCATACTTACAGCTTTTACTTAAAATATACAAAACAAACTACGTAACCAAAACATGTGTACCCAAACTCCCACAATTTTCTTTTTTTTTTTTTTTTTTGTACGAAAGGCATTTATTGGCGGGGGATGCTGCAGAGCAGCATTAAAGAGGAGGGAAAAGAGGAAGGGAGGGAGGGAGGGGGGGAGAGAGAGAGAGACAAAGAGGGAAAGAGGGGGAGAGAGAGCCACAATTTTCTGAAATAATCATATTAAATAGTTAGAAAGCATTATGTTAATTCTATTTCTTGCCTCTCTCGATCTCTTTAAAAATATCATAAAGATTGGTTTGGAACTGAAGAGCAGGGCAACCTTTAGAGTTCTTAGTGTACGCATGCAAGTGGAAGGATGAATATGCAGGGGTGTGTGTGTGAGAGATTAGTCTTATTCCAGAGAAGATTTATGAGAATGCGTAAGCCACAAAAAACAGACAGGGAAATAGTTGGTTTATTGTACCTTTCTGGTCTAGAATGATGGAAAGATTAATAAGCATAAACAACTCCATGAGTAGTAACTAACCCAATGTATACAGAGAAACGCTGTCACAGGAGTCACCTTTTATTTTAAAGGACAAAACAGATGATTCAATTTCCTTGGAACATTGTGTTTCACACTGAGAGGCTTCCAAATTCCGCAGGCATTTCACATTTGCCAGGCACAGCCCCTTTCTATGGGCTTCATGTGAGTCGCCAAAAATGTTTCTTTTTATTAACAGGTCTAACTGAGGAGAGATTTACCTTGGCAGTACTATCGTCTGAGTAACATTGAACCAGAATTGGTAAGAAGAATTTTCCCCATTATGCTGCTACTTGGAAATATGCAAAAATCTATCAATGTTCTCATAATTACGTGTGTTACTCTGGGTACTAGTACCTGATCTTAAGTAGATTATTTCTCTTTATAGATCTCTCTATACATACAGAGGGTGACCCCCCCAAATGTATACACATTAAGAAAGGAAAAATCTATGCTAAAATTGTAATACTTAATATATACTGATAACAAAAAATGAATATAAGTCATGTCAAGCACTTCTTGCAATGGCAGAACTCAAACATGACAGGAATATGACCAATTCCGTACAGTTTTTTCCTTTCTTCATATGTGTGTATATTTGGGGGGGCATCCTCTGTATGCAACTTTACAGTATCAAGCCAGTTTATACCATCATACCATAGTAGATTTATGCAATTCTACTGATTTTAAAGAATTTTAGGACCCATTTGCAAAGAATAACACCTATAGTTAGAGAAATAGAAACATTGTCTAATATTATTTCATAAAAGAGTGAAAAATGTGTGATTTAGCCAGGAAGAGAATTAAAGGGATACCACAAAGGAAGGGTGAAAAGAAGCTCTTCATCATAAATTCAGAGACGCAGAAAAACAATCAGGGTATAGAAAAGGACTGTAGCAGGCCGAGGACGAGGAGGGCCAGAGAAGTAGGGATCAGCTGCTAGAGATTAAAGACACCTGTGGGAAGCTCCTATTAGACTAATTACTCTCCACCGCAGCCTCTGTCATTCACCAGAAGTTTGCAGCCAGGTGGCATTTCCTGATACATCTCTGGGGAAGAAGAGTAGGGAAAAGGTACAGGATTGGAAGGTAAACACCTAAAGTCCTGGTTTTTGATTATCCTAATGCCTTTGATTGTTGAACAAATTTCCAACCTTTTATCTTAGTACAGGGGCTTTCATTTTCTTGATAGCATCAGAATGTTTAGTTCTTTAGATGTTTCTTAAGGACGTGAGCATTTGGATACTCATCTCTTTCAAAATAATAACACTGAAATTCAAAATGTAAGGAGGATTATGTAACCCATTCTTAAAATATTAAAACCTATGCACATTAAAGCATCAAGTAAAATAGTTGTCAAGCCTGTCTCACCAGGAAGCGCCTGCTTAGATCCAGTCTAGGAAAGGAAAAGGAAGCAATAAATATGATCCTAACTTACCGCACATTTTAATAGCACAGTACTCCCAGGGGGTGTCAGGGTCAAGAGTATAGCACCATGGCCTCGGCTTGCCATCAGGATTGCGGCAATAATTATCATCAAAGCCCTTGTCAGGATATCTGCAAACCATAGCAAGAAAAGAGTCACGTAAATCTGCCTAGAAACACCACCCAACCCTCTCAGCTCACAACATAACTTTCTGCTTAGGTTGGATGCTACTAGCTGGGGAAAGAGGAAGTTTTCTATATTTTGTCTTACAAGGACTGGTAACTCTGACTACTGAATTGGCTAATTTGCATATCCTACTAAGTACTTAGTTTTCTAGCCTTTGCTAATAAATTAGGTCCATTTGGCATCTGCCCACCAGTTGAGGCTCCAAACTGAATCCTTTTCTCATCAAACCCAATTAGGGAGAGATTCCATAAACATGACCTGGTGTAGAATGCTCATTAAAAAAACAGGTCCTCTTCTGGGACAGACTTAAAGTTCAAATGAAAGTTAGATTTCAATAGTTCTGTTACTAATGATAACTCAATTTTGGAAATAGAGCCTTTCTGGGTCATGCCCTCTCCTCCACCAGAGCAAGAGACAAATTCCATGACACCACTTTCTCCACATCCCATCTCCCTTTAAGTTAACAGCACCCTGAATTGGTATCTTGATTTTAATTGCTACCATACCCTTCTGATCTCACTTAAAAGATAAAACATGCATTTAAAAAATAAACCAGAGTTTTAATTTCATTAAAAAGTACAACAAACAAACAAAAAAAAGAAAAAGAAGAGAAATACTTTCTTTAGAAATTGTTGAAATTAAGAACTTTTGTTCTTTTTTGTGTTTTTATTATCGTCTATAATAAAAACAGACTTTTTTTTCTTTTTCAACTTCAAAATGTCATGTGAAATAAATGGGCAAAGTAGATGTAATTTTTTTTTTTTTTTGGTAACTGTTAAACTCAAAACCTACTCCTAGAGTAGGAGACGGTAGACTTAGATGCCGGAATGCTTCAAATTGGCTGCGCATATTGACAATTTCAAAATGCACCAGGATTTCTAGCATTCTCTTTCTGTGAGCATTACCTATGTCCTAGTGTCACACATGAGTGCCTGAGTTTCTGAAGATGCTTGGGAATTTGCTTGCATTTAGTAATAATGTCTCCAACCATAGCTCAGGCCTGTCAAAGTTATCATTACTGAATTGGCTTTGGTCTCCCCTCAGTGCCCCTAATCCCTGTATGGGAAGGAAAGAGGAAGCATCTGTTAGTGTTTCTACTCTGCATGAACAGAAGCCTAGTTATGTTCCCCGCTGATGGTTCTGTGTTCAGGACCATCCCGATCTTTGGAATTCTTTTTTGTTTTTTGTTTTTGAGACAGTCTCACTTTGTCAGCCTCAGTAGAGTGCTGTGGCATTATAGCTCAAAGCAACCTTCAACTCTTGGGCTCGAGCAATCCTCTTGCCTCAGTCTACCAACTGGCTGGGAGTACAAGCACCCATCACAACACCTGGCTATTTTTAGAGACAGGGTCTAGCTCTTGCTCAGGTTGGTCTCGAACTTGTGAGCTCAGGCAATCCATCCCCCTCGGTCAGGCGCAAGCCACTGCACCGGACCTTCCATTTTAGGAATTCTTAACCCAATCAGCCACACCTACTTAAAAGTGTCCTCAGTGTTCCCAAATACTTCATTGTTAATCTGTTTGCCCTAACACTACCTTCTCCAAACATAATGGCTGGCAATTCTGTCTAAAGAATCCTGAACTGGGGTTCATGCTCTATCAAGAAAACATTACTTAAAGAGAATTTCCATGGCTGTGTGTCATGAAGCAAGCAACCATTTGTAAAAAGACTATTGAAGCGCAATTCAGTAATACTTTACCTTTCAGGCAAAAATTTGTGCCGATGTGGTGTCTGATGATCCCAGCGCTGACAGATCTTCCCTGATTCCGTATGATCCATGGGACCTCGGTAACTTTCCCCATTGCAGGTCATGCATTCAACTAATAAAATTAAAGTATGGCAAGTTAATTGTTTCTGACAGCAAAAATCAAAAACACCACTGTTCCATTTAAAGAACAGCACCTGTTTACCAAACAGATTGTTAGAAAATGCTACCCTGCTTTCTAACTTTAAATTGGGGCCAAATGTTCATAAATAGTGGCATAAAATAGATGCTACAGAACTCTTCATACAGTTTAAATGTGATTTTTGTGATTAGTGTCATACAAATTTACCCTATGACAAGGACGCTACCTATCTAAGGTACCTAGAAGCTGAATAATAACTATCTGTAAGGTAACTAGAAAAAAAAGATAGATAAAGATAGATATAAAAAAAATAGATCCTTGGGTATTTTTCCATTGGGGGTAAACTTGCAAGTATCTCAGTATCTGTATTATCAACACAATAGTGTTCCTCTCTGAACCTTCCCTCCTAACACATACACAGAAATTACACAAATGAAAGTAAGTTAATGTCATACTTGTATAGTCAATGTCATCATCAGAACCACATAGATTTAGGATATTGACTTCAGATTATTATCTGGTACAATTCAAAGAACACTGATTTTTTTTT
Source organism: Arctocebus calabarensis (assembly GCA_963573935.1). NCBI lineage: Eukaryota > Metazoa > Chordata > Mammalia > Primates > Lorisidae > Arctocebus > Arctocebus calabarensis. The sequence goes on along the minus strand of CAUYON010070426.1, from coordinate 41,486 downwards.
TTTAAAGAAATCACAACTCCTTTCTGTTAGTGAACATCCATGTAAAATAGTGAATTTGAAGAGGCAGGATTACATTCCTATCTAGCATAGAAGATGACCCACTATTGAACTCTTTTTACCAACTCTTTTTAAAATGTATAAGCTGATCTAATTATGCAGGGTTTTACTGATGATTCTGTGAGGTTAAGGAATTGTTCTCTTTGGCTGACCTCTTGTGTCACAACGAAACCTCGGAATCACATCGACTAGCTGAAAATGAGACTTCTCCAACAGACAGATTGATTTGTAGCCCGGCGAGCATCCTGTGGAATAAATCACTGCTTGGCTTTCCTGTGAATCCAGCAAACTTCCTCAAACACATCATTTGTATCTTGGTGATTACTGATCATTTAACTTTAGCTAAAGTAGGAAGCAGCATCAATGTTTAGCTTTATCCACCGCAATCTAGCCTAAGGGGGAGTCCTAGTAACTTGCAGTATAATATTAGAGTCATCCCTTTGGAATCTTTGATTCTTATAATCTAACAGGGCATTAATGATTAATTGAAACATGTAACCATTTGGTTTGAGCCACCTATATCCTTTCATGAAGGTTAATCCAAGAACTAAGACAAGAGACCAACTCAGCTTATCCTCATGAGCTACTGCGAGTGAGTCCCCAGACTACTCATTAAGCATTTGAACTGTGAACAAGAGCATATTGACAGAGGTGCTCAGGTTGGCCTGTGTCATCTACACATTGTCATGCTCAACGCAGTTTATGCATCATCACATTTCAGCTTTCTATTTGAACAGAATACAGGCTTTACCTTTTTTAAAAAGGGCACCACGTTTGATATCTTCAAATAAAATGATGCAAAATTTATTGTTTCTTTATATTGAATGGAAAAGTAGAATACTAGGTTATACATAAATGATAAGTAGCCATATGTACAATTGTTACTCCTTCATAGTGCTAAAAGATCAGAATATATCTGTTATGTCTCCTTCAGCAAATTCAGTCTATAATAGTACCTTCCTTTCTAATGAGGGTAACTAACAATTATTTTCTTGGAAGCAGTACAATGAGCATTATTATAAAAAATCCCCCCTAACTTATTAGATTTTTTTAAGGAAAAATAGCTATACAAATGAAACAGACAATCTTTTTAAGGAAAAATAGCTATACAAATGAAACAGACGATCTTATAACTACTTTCTAGCATGAATATAGTAGATCAATGCTTCCTTGAACATTAATGTGAATAAAAACCACCTTGAGATCTTGTTAAAGGTAAATTCTAATTTAGTGGCTCTGGGTTGGGGCATTAATCACAAGCTCCCAGGGGATGTTAATGGTGCTGATGCTTGGACCACACTTTGAGTAGCAAGTTGTAGGTACCATGGTCTATTCTAAAAGTTCTACATGCTTGGCAGTAATGGTTTTATGGGATTTGACTTGAACCTTAAAGAATGCATGAAAGTTGGATAAGGTATAAAGGGACAAAATAGCATAAAATGGTACAGATACATGAACTAGTTATATTTGTAGCAAAGTGAAAAGAGAGTTTTGGCTGCAATTGTAGGCCTAATGAGATAAAAATTAATAAATGAAAGTCAGCAAAATAATGTCATATTTTAGAAAGGAACGAAAGTTGTAGTTAGGATGGGAATTAAATATGTCTTATGATAGAATGAAGGTGCCGATATAGTTACATAAATTATTTGATAATTTATTCAATATTTTTAATATATAAGATATCATTTGATTCCTACAAAGAAGAAAACAAGGCTCACAAAAGTTTTAAGGGACTTACCTACAAAGAGAAAATGTGAAACCTGGACCTGTCTGGAACACAGATCTTCTGAGCCAGAGTCAAGTGTTCTTTACATTATCCTAAATTGCCTTTTTGATATACAGAGCTTAACATCTTTCCTCCACATTCTATCTGGCCCCACTTTAAAACAGACGGATAGCAAAATTTTAGAAAGTTGATATCTCTGTGTTTTTCAGCCTTTTCTCCATTACTCTCTGTCTTCTTGTTTACAACAGGAGGGTTCTCTCCCACTGGAGTCTCACCTTTTGGGGGATGGGAAAGGAGGCCATAGGGAAGCATCTAGACTGGCCATCTTATCCAAGGTAAGTGGAGGAAAAGTGGGTTGTTTTGCCATTGAATGAAACCATCAGGTTAGTCATAAAAAATTACCTCAAGAAAGATAAAGTTTGAAGCCATTTTCACTTTTCAAATTTCTGGGATTCTCTAAATCTTCTGAATTTTCCTAGCTCAAAAGCAAGCAGTTCAGTTTGCCATCAAGTGAAGCTACTCAAGGAAGCAGGTGAAAGTTTGGACTATGTAACAGGGCAAGAGGGTGAGAACTGCACTCATGGTTGTCTCTATCATTGCCAATGCATTATTTAACCATCCCAGCAAGTTCTTTTTTTAGGGAAAAACAATGCAAAATACTATCCTAGGTCACAAACACAAAAAAATAATTTCTGTCATAAGTTCAATATTTTTTCCAAGTATAATTCTGAACTAAATGATAGTTAAAAACTGCAATACTTAATATAAATTAGGATTGATCTAACATCTGTCTCATCATATCGACAACTGAACTCAAAAATTGCATTCCATTTTTCTCAATCTTAAAACAAGTGATTCAGGTTATAGACTAAAACAGATTTTAAAAGTATCTTAATCTATTTTAATCAGTGTTTATTTATCCCAATAAAGGTATTTTCTCAGAACAATCCATGCAAGTGATATCGCCAGCAATGCTGAATGTTTAAGATATGAATAGTATCACAAATCCACATATTTAAATCTTTATTCTTAAGTCTTTCATCACAGAATATGAAATTCTCATATAAAGTTATGTCAGTATTATTTGGGATTTTAAGTGTAATGTAGTTAAACAATAATAATTGCAGCTTAGTTAAAATGTATTTACTTGAATATTTGACAATCACTAAAATCGACATCTGTTCTAATGACTAATGACTGCTTTATTTTAAATACCAAGCAAATACCAAAACAAGAAATTAGATTTTATATACCTCAACTTTCTATAATTTTTTGAATTGAATGAAGCATCACCCTGTAGTATTCTTTACACAATTATGTAAGGTTCTTCTGTTTAAAATTGTCAGAAAAATTATATGTATTTATTGTGCCCAACTTGATGTTTTGAAGTATATATATGTATGTACTGTACATTAAATCTAATTAACACATACATTACATCACATAGCTATCATTTTTGTGGCGAGAACACTTAACATCTAGTCTGTTAGCATTTCTTATTGTTATTAACTATAGTCACCATGATGTAAAATGGGTCTTTTGAACTAATTGTTCCTATCCCACTGAATTGTGCTACCCATGATAAAAGGAGTACTCATTTTCTTTTGGAATGATTAATATATTAGAAAGTTTTAAATTATAAGAAAGTATTAATCATTAGATATTAGACACAATTTTTTTATGAACCAAATTTTAGGTGATCATTTAGCCAAGAGTTTAATATAGTCATATGAACTTCAAAATAATATACCATTCTATACACGTCTTTTTCAATGGTGTATTACAGAATTTTACCATAAGTATTTTTCTCATTTAATTTTAAATATACAAAATGATTTGATAATTACTACCTCATCCATAATGATGCAACCTTGATAATTTTATATTTAGTAAATTAATATCCATGGATAGAAATGACTTGTCCATTGTACCCTTTAAGCCAGTAGTTCTCAACCTACGCGTCACGACCCCTTTGTAACAATGAAAATACATCCTGCATGTCAGATATTTACATTACGATTCATAACAGGAGCAAAATTACAGTTATGAAGTAGCAACGAAAATAATTTTATGGTTGGGGGTCACCACAACATGAGGAGCTGTATTAAAGGGTCACAGCATTAGGAGGCATTAGGGAGGTGGAGAACCACTGCTTTAAGTAATCTAGATTTTGAGGTTTTCTCCTCCTAAGTTTATTTCAGTAGAAATTTATGTCTCTACATTATTTTGTGTATTTTTTTATTATCCATGTTATCTCTGTTTTTTCTCTGTTGATGTTTGGGCAATGCTGCTTTTTTGGATCTTCTTTACTAAAACCCTGCTAAAATGTTGCTCATATTAGATCAAACTTAAAATATCACAGTTCCAATTCACACTCTGTAAAATATGTTTTTCTTATAGGGCAGAGGTTGGTTTCCTCCTATCACAGGAGAGTTGCTCTACTATTGTTATGCCTTTGTTTCTAGGAAAAAACGTATCTGCGACCTTCAGGGCCCTGGTGACCAATAGCATCATGTGCCATAAATGCCAGAAAGCAATGTCTTTTCTAAAGTAGATGTGAAGATTTCAAATCATTAAGGGGTATTACAGAGTTACATTCTAGTAAGGAAAGGGTAACTGAAAAGAGGATTTTCCCAGTTACTTCTTTGCTAGTAGTTTTAATCTATGTCTCCCATCAGCCAGCTCTAAGTAATGTATTTTGAAAGTTCTTTCTTGTAATCCAGGGGAAGAAAAGTCCTATTCTCACAAAGACCAAGAAGGTGATGTACATGGTAAATGATAAACTATTTAAAGTTTGATCACATTACTTGTCTTTGAAAACACTTGGCCAGGTCAAAAATAAATAAACAAACAAATCAATAAATAAATAATAAGAGAAACGAACCTCTTTAGCAATGATTTCAACCTCAGAAAACTGTAGGATTTTTTCTTCCAGGTATAATTAAGGCAAATATTAATCACAGACTTATTCATACAAAACAGACTTGTTCATGACGTTATCACAGATAAGTTTATTATTTTTAAAAGAAAAGAAAACAATGGTGAAGTTATAGGGAACAGAATATGATATGGAATAGAAAGTAAGAATTTACAAAGATGAAACGGGCTCTAGCACATAAAGTCAAGGATTTTAAATTAACTAACAACAGAAAGCAAATTCACCTTCTCTGTGACAATTGGCTAACAATGGCCTTTACTTTTTATGAGATAAATATCAACCTAATAGTAAATGGATATTTCCAGAGGAAATATTTCTTTAAAAATATTTGATTAATAACAAACAACTAACGTATCTTACTATAAAACTTGGACAACATTCCAATAGTCCCCATCCCAAATACTTCAAAATCTTAGTAAATTTCTAACAGAATTTCATCCATGTTGGACTTGGATTTGGGGGCATCTAGAGTTTCTCACAGAAACAAAAAACCTAGTATTCAGTAGAGAGATAACTTAGAAAGATGAAACCACAATCACTGCTGAAATTATTACTCTTCAGTTGTCAGCTATTCAGTTTTTCACTGCAAATGTAAGGACAATGCCCTTGTATGCTGTGAGAAGTGTCAAAAACACAGACATGGATTTAAGGTGCCCGCCTTAGAAACAGCTTGGCAACCCTTGCCTAAATCTCTTCAGATACTATTCTGAAGGGTACTCAGTTCCAGTCTGTGTGTCAGATTGGGTTCTAGACACATTTTCACCAAAATGTGCATGGAGTGGGTAGGAATTAGCACCAACATTCCCCTCTCATTCCCTTCTGGGTCCACACACCCTTGTCACACCACTTCAGATTAGTTTTGGCAAAATTTCTGTGGAAGCAGGTGCTGGATGAACAGAATTAGCATTGCTAATAAGGGCTAAGTTTCTCTTCACTCAAGGCTCAAGACAGTAGGAGTGTAAACCTACTTTTACTCGCCCCAGAGGGATGTCTCAGGCTGTGTTGGAATTCAAACAGATAACTCACTCCATTATATTGCATTAGTCTGGCAATAATCAGACAATTTCAAGAACACTGTGTAAAAATGTTCAAAGAATTATCTAGAGTTGCGTTTGAATGGACAACAGATTTATTGGGATTGATTCTAGGAACTTTCCATGTGAATTACAGTTCTACGCAGAGGGGTGAGAGAATGCCCCACATGGCATTCAAGTTCATTTACCTTCTGAACACTGAGGAATGTCACAGACTTCGTAGCGTACCTCTGGGTTGCTTGTGAAACACCACGGTCCCCCTTCTTCCCCTCGAGGATTTCGACAATAGTTTTCCTGTAGGTCTTTACCCCGATAGCTCGAAGGCAAAAAGCTAGTTTTAAAATGATAATCATTACAGTATAAGAGCATGCAACTTTATTTCGAGCCTATTAATTTTACTGATTTCTGGATATGCTTTTTCTGAAAGTAGAGAAACTCTTTATTATTATCTCATATACCTTCCTATATATTAAGTTAAATTCTGTTCTTTCCATTCTTGCTACAAATACTTGAATTTTATTAATATTAACTAAATTTCCATATTCAACATTGATTTAGAAGTATTAGCTTCCAGATTTTCTAAGAGAAAAACCGTCTAGAATGTAATTGATGTTTGTAATACAATTTCAAAGCTCCATTCAAGGATAACAAGTGACTGAGCAAGTTCACTTAGAAGGGATCTGAGAATAACACTGCAATTGACTGTGAAACTCATTATTTATTACATTGCATATCTAAGATTGCTACTTGCTTGTTTATTGATTTTCTTCTGAAGAAAAGTCCCCCTTTTTCCTGCACAATTGAGAAACAAATTGATGAAGGAACATGAACAAAGGGTATAGAATCAAATTAAAGCTGGACTCCAATTTCAGCCCTTGCTCTTACTGTGAGACCACAGCATGGTAACTTAGCCTCTTTCATCGTGTTGACTTACCTGTTCACTGAGAATAGCCAAAACCGATACTATCTTCTATACTTGTTGTGAGAAGTTCAAAGAAATGATAGCGTAATTGACACTTAACCATTGCTCCCTATTCCTAAGCACACTCCACTTTGTGGCCCCTGCTCTGTCCTAATAAAGAACAGAACTGCTTATGCTCTGCAAACATAGTAATAATTTTGACTGGGGCTTGGTGCTCCCCGTTTTTACTTATAATGCCCTTTCAGTGGGGTAATTGCAATACATTACCTTCATTTAAAATTTCTAATGCCTTGGTCATAGTGTTCATACTAGCATGAAGTATTTGATCATCTTAGAAGAGGCCAAGCCTAAATTTTTTATTCTTTTGTATGGGTTAAGAATGCTACGTTTTTCTGCTAGATTACACACAAAAGATGATAATAAAGAATATATACAGGGTGGTCTTAAAGTGTGTGTGCAATTTAAAAATACTGCACACAAACTCTACGGCCACCCTGCATATCTGTAGTTAACACTAGTAAACATTATTTAATCCAGTTACATTTCAATATTCATTTGGGTTTTGTTTCTTCTTTTACTAATCTTTGGTTCTAGACTGAACCTAAATTCGAGTAAAGTCCCAACGATTTTAGTCTCTCAGCAAATACTGTTGACATGTGTTCCCTACCCAGTGGAATTTCTAATTAAGAAAACCATCATTTTTCTTTATATTGGGACATGAAACTAAATACAGACATGCCCCAGTTACCAGGCAACATTTTGTAATGTAATTTTTTCATTTTGTCATGATGGCACACCAGAGTTAATCCTCAGAAAATACAGATTATTGTCAAATGGAAATAGTGAGTTCTAAGAGATTTACTACTAACTAAACATTTTTAAAGAACCAATTAAACATTACACAATTCTGAAGTATCTTGAAATAAAAAGTATATTCTTACTTCATTAGCATTTTAAATATTGGGAAATAAAAATAAGACAACAGACCACAGGACTGAGGCAAACTATAATGCAATTAAAGCTTACCATGATGTCACAATTCCAAACAGCAATCTTTTTTTTAGAAAAAGATTTTTTAGTCTTAGCCACACAGTTCAAGAATAGGTTAATGTGTCTTGTGTTTAGACTACAGCTTGAAGTTTATTTTGTTTAATTTTTTCACTTCTCCAACTTTTATACTAAATTTGTGTGAAAATATTCATTTTTCTGACAGAATCAAAAGTGAATTTTTGTTATACTTTTACAAAGTAATGCACTGATAGAATTTATTTAAGAAGATTCTATTGTTACTATTTTATGAAAAAGGTTGGTGTAGTAGAGCAGTATTTGATTTATTTAAATATTTAGTCATACAACCTATACTGTTACCCCATAGATATCAACCCACTAGTGTATGACATGAGCCATTAGACAATTGATTTACCCTCCGGGTTTCAATTTCTTTACTTAGAAGATGATTGACATGGACTAGATTATTATACATTCCCATTTTTGTGTCATTTTATGTGTTAAGATTTGTCAAGGAATCTAGCAGTTTTAGCCCATGTTCAACACACCTACATTCAATTTCTACAGTCTCAGAGAGAAGTTTTGCCCCATACACTTTCCCATACCAAGAAATATACACACACATGCACACACACATCTAAACATCTAGACCTTTCCAGTGGATTTGTAAAGACAAAAAGAGGCTGTGAAGAAGCAGTGAATGAATCAGTCAACAATTTAGTAGGAACAATGCAGGTAAAAATGGGAGCAAGATATAATAGAAATTAAAACTAGATATGGGTTAGAGATGAATAAACTTTCCTAGTGGTGTTAATAAATCAAAATGAAGAGAAAAGATAGGCTTCTTTCCATACTTCTGAATCAAGCCATATCAAATTCCCCTCTAGGACGTAGAGGTTAAAGAGTCGTCTAGGTCATCTTTTTTTTCAGGTCTTGGTGTACTTTATCTTCACCTAAGCTAAGTGTTTCCTTTTGTGTCCCCAGGTGTTTAGCCTGCTTTGCTTTAGCATCCATACGTGGCCAATTGATGAAGCTTAACTCTGCTCTGTCACTCATTTACCTTCATTCAACCAATGTGTCTGAGGACCTCTGAGTCTCAAGGCCTGTCCCAGTCAGTTGGCTCTGTAATAAGCTTTTATTCTCAAAGGTACTATTTTTGGTCTTCTGTCCTTGCTGTTAGCCAGGTTTTAAAAGAGATAAGTAAAGAAAAATTTTAAATTGGATGATATCCAAATATACTTTGAAATATAAAATAGGTCTTCTGGGTGCTAGCCTCCCTTTCTTTTCTTCTATTATTAACTCTGTTTGTAGAAAACTTGATCTATTCCATCATCTGATTCATTAATAAATGCTGGGTGGCCAATGAAGGATACAGATGTAGATCTCAGGTCACCTGATTTCCTGGTTAAGCTTCTATACTAATTTCATCATCCGTCATCATCTTCCCATTAAGCCACTTGTAAAACATTTCAATTTAGGGAGTCAACAATAAATCATTCCTCTTGACAGAAACACATTTCTTTTTCCATTTCCCATAATATTAATCTTTAGTCAACACTTAACTTAAAAGTGGTAAGCTATCACACATATATTACAATAAGCTACTAATTGAGGGAAATTAAGTGTTGTTTCCACAAAATACAAAAAAGGATTTGATTACTATACAAGATGCTCTCGGCCAGAAACATCTCTATCCCCAGGAAGTGTCCGCTGGTAAAATAGACGATCAGACTGGGAAGCCAATTCCCAGGGAGATCTATTTCTCATTTAACTCCTCTGCAGAGAATCACAATGACAGAGAATTTGAGTTGTAATAAGACCTTTCCTAGGTCAGTTCAATGCTCTCTCCTGGACTAGGGTGGGATGGATTTCGAATGGTAATCTTTGTTCATGAAAAACTTAGATTCTTCTATTTAAATAAAATGTTTTCTTCACTATTGTGGGGAGTAACACCGAGGAAACTCTTAAGAGAGGACAAACCAATTGTATCGCTTATTTGTTTTTATATTATAAAGATAATACTGTGTTTTGAGTTGTTCTTACATAATTGTAAGCAACTAATTTGTGAAAATTGTTTTCTCCCATTGAACTACTGTAGAGCTCATTAGCTTGTACACTGACTAGCTGGTATTAATTAAGCCAAAATCACCAGTTTGATCACAGGAAACAGCAACTCTTTTTCTTTATATTTTGGCCAATTAACTCATGTCTGTTTACTAAAGTCAAGTCATCTTGCAAAATCTTAGGCCAGAATAGAATGAAGTGAAAAGCAGATTCATCAAGGCAAAGTCATCAGGAGTATTAGAAAAATAAGTCACACAACATGCATCTTGCTAACAGGCTAAGTGTTTCACATCCTCGAATTCATAAAAGCCCAGGTTATAGAGTGACAGTGAATGCTCTTGTGTTCTGGTCATGCTGATGACTAGTTGTGGATGCCCCTGAAAACTTACTAAAGTTCTTCGTGCTTTACTTTCAGTCTGTGTATAACATAGCACTAATAAGACTACCCACTGTGTGTATCTTGTGAGGAGGAAATGAGACAAGCCAGGTGAATTTCTCAGCAAGGTACTCAGCATATGGTAAACTAAATCTTCCAGTACGTTTACTAAAAAGGGGATAGCTATGCTGAACTCCTTTAGGTCCTGTTGAAATTATTTGTTAAATAAGTCTTGAAAATTGTGGTTGTATTTAGTTCTCCAGTAAGTATTAGATATCTGTTTTTCCTACATGATGACTAACACTCTCGGTCTCATGAGCTTATGGGTACTATGTTTACTCTTCTTTAAATAGTGTCCATCTGTTATCACGAATACGGTTGCCCTATTCAATGTAGACATTTAGTTTCCAAGGAAGGAGAAGTCCTCTCTGGTCTTTAGGCAGTAGGTGAATTGAGAAAGCTGACCATTCTAGGCATGAGTTTTTAGCCATGAGTGGTTCTCGATGTCGGCTGCATTTTGGAATCATACAAGGAACTTAAAATACTATTCCTTTCTTCCCCCAAGACATTCTGATTTCATTGGTCTGTGTTGCCAGGGGGAGGATGGGCTTCTCTAAAAACTTGCAACAGATGATTTAACGTGTAAGGCAAGGCTGTGACCCAACAAGGTGAGAGAACATCCAGCCCTCGGTAAGGTTCAACTCTAGTTTGCCTGTGATTTTTTCATGATCCCCCTCTCTGACTACATACTGCTATACTTCCTCAAAGGCGGGGGGAAAGGAAGAAGAAATCTCTTTTTTAAAACAAAATTCACATTATTTCTTCACAAACATCAAGGTCTACAAATTGAGGCATCAAGGTAAGAGAATGACAGGCCAAATCTTACTGATAAATTTAGTAGTCTTTGGCTAAGTATCAGTCATGAATTCACCTAAGCCTGGGCCTGATACAATTCAACCAAGTTGGCTAAGTTATTATAGAATGGTAGGATTATTCCAAAGGACTAACGTGAGACTGCTGACCCATGACAAGAGGTTCCATCCTCTTTTCTTCATGCTGTTCTTACCTGTGTTCGTGTGGGATCATGGAATTCCAGGGTTGGCATTTGATACCGCTCTTAGTGATAGATACGGTTCCCTTGTAGCTGCCTCCTCGACCAATGATGCAGTTTCTAATATAGTCTATTGAAGAAAGCAGAGAAAAATGCTGGAATGATGCAAAACATATGTTGCATTTATTAAAGAGAAAAACTAAAATAAAATTCCACTCAAACCTGTAAGTAATTAACTCTTGTAAACTATTTCAAATAACATTGAAATTTCTTGCCTAAAGTTTTTACTAATATTTTCAAAATAACACATTTCAGAATAATCCAAAACAAACAAACAGACTCTTAAGAAGTTTTAATTCTGTGAGTATATGCCTGGAGAACCACAGACATTAGTTTCTCCATTGACCTACTTGACATAGATTAGTCCGTGTACTCAACTGGCCAGGCAATTGTGTTTTGCTCAAGTGTATAGAACACATTAGGAAAATATTAAAAGCAAAAATTAAGTGGGCACAGTGGCTCATATGTAGAATCCTAGCCCTTTGGGAGGCCAAGGCAGGAAGATCACTTGAGGTCAGGAGTTCTAGAGTACCCTGAGCAACACAGTCAGACCCTGTCTCTACACAAAAAAAAGAAATAGAAACATTAGCTCTGTGTGGTGGTGCACAGCCACACTCCCAGCCGCTTAGAAGGCTGAGGTGGAAGCTTCACACGAGCCCAGGCCTTGGAGGTTGTAGTAAGTTATGATAATGCCACTGCATTCCAGAATGGGCAACAGAGCACAACTCTGCCTTCAAAAAGGAAAGAAAGAAAAATTGAGTTTTTAAAAATTTATGTAGAATTCATAAAGTTACTTAAGATAATGTAATTAACTAATTTTAGTAAAATTGTATGGATTTTGTATATAGATGTGCTTGAATAAAAGAGTTATAGCAGTTGATGATTGTTTTCCATATTATGTCTGACATTTCAGCTGCTAAGTTATAAGACCACCAAATTGTAACAAAATATGCATTCCTATCAAATAAGAGCACATGCAGTTATTAGCAAACTAGAAAATTAAAGAATGGTCTTACACTAGATCATGAATTATGATTAGAATATAGAATATTCAGATATAGAATTGTTGAGATATGTAGAGATTCTTATTTTCTAGCATAAATTTATCTTTATTTGAACATTTACCACCTTAACATGAAAAAACCCGTACATAGTACTGGACACTGTATTTAACTTTCATAGGACACAGTATAATTTTTCAAAAAAGATTTTAATCAATGTTATTTTCATAAGTACAATTCATAATTTTATTTTGTATCAGAGATTTTGTTTATAAAAATAATGTGTATTTAACATTCTTTAGTTATTTCATTTATATAATTCTGTTTTTGAATAAAGTATGTAAATATCCTGTTAACACAGTATCAGACCACTAAAATGGACAAATTAACAAATAATATTGTGTCGATTTCTCTTTTAAAGATGTTTCCAAGTATATGATTAAATATAGTTCAAACTCATTTTTATCGAATCTACATTTTTATTTATAGCACTTATCACTTGAATTAGTGTTTTAAACTAATGACTTAAGATATCACTTTTCAAAATGAACATAGAGAATTTTAGTTCTTGGAGATGCATGTACAGGGGGGGAAAGAGGGAGGAAAGAATCTAGATTATGGAAAGTCTGGAAATTCTGAGAAATGCTCTCTGCAGAGTAGCATACCAAACATACTCATGGGGCTAGTTTCAACTGTCTTAGTGGGTGAACTGACTGCATACCAGATCCAGAATATAATAGAAAAAAAAGAGTGAAAGAGTACTATGGCAGGAAATTATTGAACATATATTTTATTGTACTGTATTTTATTATCCACTATTTAGGGAGAAGTCAGCTACCTTTGTTTTCATAGAGGTCAAATTCATGGCCAAATTCTTTTTTCACTCCACTGGACATGCTATTGAATGGGAACCAGAGGCATCGTTTTCTTGTTTTCTCAAAAACAAAGGCCCTGGAAAAAAAAATCTGAATGAAAAGAAGGAATACTACTCTTTACATACAACTCGTGAAATTTGATAGCTTCACTCACTCTACATGGAGATGCAAAATAATGTAAAGAAATACTTTTCTTACAGAAAACGTCATTGTATCGGAACAAGAGAAAAGAATGAATGATAAATAACAATTCGGAAATCCTGTTACCCACTTTGCAGAATAAATTATTTAAAAAATTTATCACCTTATTTGTTGTTTTGTTTTAAATAGAATTTTTAAAGAATAGGCACATGGTTCACCAAGAAGGGCAACATAAAACAAAGGAGTAATTTTATACACACACACATTTATATACACATACACACATATGTATATACAGATTAAATACAAATAGGAATAATATTTAATGCTCCTACTTTGATAGCTAAATAAGAAAACAAAATTAAGCTTATGTAACTATGGATTTAAATATTTTCAAAACTAGGTGGAATGTTCTCACATTATGCTAAATGACTTGTATAAAAAGAAGGACTTCAACAAGCCAAATTAATATGTGACACAACCATTTGGATTATTTCTAAACACTTTGTCTTTCATTTTAGCCTTTTAAAAAAATTATTATTTGGGATTCATTGAGGGTACAAAGAATTAGGTTGCACTGATTGAAGTTTTTAGGTAAAGTCCCTCTTGTAATTGTGTCCCGCCTCCAAGAGGTGTGCTGTAAAAACAACTGTGACCCCCCCATCCTCCTTCCCTACCCCACGCCTTGTATTACATCATCTACTGCCTTCCTATTAGAATGAATACATTGGATTTAATAATTATATTTGAGATATCATGAGTCATTTCCAAAGTTTCTAATTATATCAAGTATATTCATGACATTTTCTAAGGTACATTAGAAAAATCTCTACCCAAGCAATTCTCCTAGGACGAGGGATCTGAAATCAAATATTTGATTTTTTTGGATATACCTTTCTGGTAAGTTATAACACACTGAAGCTTATTGAAGGCTATGAAAATCTTGTTCAGGATAACTTTTTATTTAAGCCAGGATTTCCTAAATAAGTTTGTTTGCATGAGCATTTTTAACTTTTAAAATATTATTAACATTAGATAATATCCTCTGATATAACATTCCAAAGAAAATCACTAAATTGTATCACCTGTATTACTACCAATTCCTATAGCTAGGTTTTATACTGGTTCATTGTTGTTCATTTAAAAATTCCATTTTAAACAAAACAATAAACATCAAATAAGGTGATAAAATTTTTAAGTAATTTCTTCTGCAAAGTGGATAACAGGATTTCCAGTTTGCTAATCTCATTCACTCTTTTTTTTTCTGATTCCAATACAATGACATTTTCTGTAAGAAAAGTACTTCTTTACGTTATTTTGTATCTCCCTATGGAGTGGGTAGAAGCCATCACATTTCATGGTTGCATCCTCTTTTGAATTTGCTTTAAAAGTCTTCACCTTAGCATTATTTTAATTGTCATCTTCTTTTCAATAATTTAATTTATCTATTTCCCAGTTGTTTATGTCAAGAAGGCATTCTAGCAGCAGTTACTTAGTCCTGGCTAGAAAAGGGAAGCCTTCTATTTTCTTCCAAGCCAATTCATAAGTTAGCATCTTCTGATGAGCTTAGAATCAGATATTCTGTTCATCTTTCTTACCCAGCAAAGAAAATCTTGAATCTCTATAAAATCAAAATTGTCCATACCTCTTCAAGAAGAAACAGTATTTAACAGTGTTCCACCCACTCAATTCACAGATGCTTTCCATAACTTTGTTTGTATTTTCTAAGTGGTTTAGTGTATTTTTATTGTTTTTCAATGATTCTGATCCATGCAGCTAGTCCACAAACAAGATCTCTGAATTCATTAAGAACTTAATATCAAGGTATTCAGTTCTGCATAATTCTGTATAATGTACTGACCTTAAATACATATGCACACATATGTATATGTATACACAGAGAGAAAGAGGATTTCCTCATTTCTTGGTAGAAGAACATTGGCTGTACATAGGTAATACTGCATGTGGTTTTTTCTATAGATTTCCACAAATTTGCGACTCAATCTAACTCAACCAGAACATAGTAAGAAAGTATGAAACTTCATACACATGCTATGTATGAATATTTATTAATTAGGTTACATATCTACTCCAATCCAGCAAAATAATTTTAGTTTCTATGACATAAAAAAAGGAAGGCTATTCTTTTCAAGGCATAAGGCTGACTAATGTGAAAATCGAGCGTTAGCAATACTCTTCTCACTTGTGGATCCAGAAGAGCATATTTTCAACAATGATATGTTATCCTCTCCTTCCCTTTGCCCCGAGAGGGGAAGATACAACTCCACCCTCCTTAATTGCCAGAAGAACAGCTTTGTAAGTCTTCAAACCTGAGATACTGATTACAAGTAGTTTTCTTTAATCTCATGGTTTTTCTAGGCAAGTCAGGGAACAAAACAGAATTATCATCGCAATATAGCTGCAAAGTCAATTCCTACTCCATTACTAGAAAATATCTCCCTGAAAAAAAAGGCAGCTTGGCTATAAAAATAGAAAGGAAGCAGTCTCTCCCCCTCCTGTCTGATGAAGACCTTCTCTGAAATGTTCTTTCCTCTGAGACCCATAAAACGAACTTTTCTGGAAAAGGCAAGATGAAATTAGGACCTCTTGCCATGACATTAATAAACCCAGCATTCACAGGGTGTTTTACTATCCAAATGCAGTTGGAAAGTATAAATTTATAGAATTTTATGGACAATCTTATTTAAAAAAATCAGAAGTGAAAGAGTAGGAAGTAAGTGAAGGGAAAGAATATTTTTTAAAAAACACTAGACAATGTTACTTTCTTCTCCCAGTTTGGGAGACTACTTAGATGTGACTGTCATTTTTGTAACCCAAAGCTAAGTTTTATCACCTGGGATCACTGACAAAATCTCCTCATTCCTCTTCAAATTGCTCAATTAATTTTCACCTGATCCTTCATCATCACTATCCTTCATCTTCTTTTTAACTCTTTGCTGCTGCCACCAGTCCTTCTAGGTTTGTGTTTTGTATTTTTTTATCTAATTCTTTCAACACCTTTTATTTAAATCCCTAAAGATGATGGTATAAATTGCAGTAAATGTTGGTGTTGCTCAATTTCTGAAAGTTCCTCTTTAAAAAAAAATTACTCTGAATAGAATATTTTAAGATGTTACAGAGGTCAAAGTCAATCTATTTTAATTTTATTAACCCACGTTCAATTGTTCATAATATGAAAACAAATTCCAACCCTAAGGCCACTATGTATTTTACAAGTGAAAATACACTCTTCTGAATCCTCTCCCTTACTCATGCTAAGTCTTCTGTTTTGATAAGTTGTAAGTAGAGTGAAACTTAGAATTTTATGGCCAAATCACATTTAACACACAAAAAACCATGATTATAATGTGTACATGACACATTTGGAAAATTATCCTAAGAACAAGATGAAGTAACTTACTTGCAAGTGAATGGAAGTCCTTTATTCCTAATACATCTATTAGCACACTGGTCTGCAGTATTCATTTTTTTGGTTTTTATCTTCAGAAGTGGGTCTTCTTTGATGAGCGTAGTCTTGGCCGACTTTTTGAATTCATGAAGTGTATTTCTTCTTTTCTTCTGTCCCTCTAGGAAATACAAAAATTTAGAAAAAACCATAAGCAATGGGAGAAATGTTTTTAAGGCTCCCATATAGGAAAAAAAATATCCTTAAGGATCACTTATAGAAAATAACTTTATCTGGCAACAGGGTAAACCTCCAAAGGTGGGGGTAAAGTGAGGTGGGGAACAGCTGAGAGCTAGAGAAGAACATTATAATCAGAGAAAAACAAATAACTTGTCATGTAGAGCCACTCATTTATATTCTTTCAAAGGAAGAAGCTTTTAAAAATTAGGGCAGAGTTCACCCTGAAGAAATAAATAACATGATATCTCCAACAGCATGAAAGCAAGTATCAGTGCCAGAAGCTTATCATGTCATGTTTCATAATTAAATTTTTCATTTCCTTCTACACTTGGTCCTTATGTAAGTTATAATATTAATTAGATAAGCCCAGTCAAAGACAGGTGAGAAACCTCATGCCGAAAACTGTGCAGGAGACAAATTCTTCTGACTTGATCCTTAAAGATTTTATAAAATTCATATTTTAGCCCTTCTCATGTACTACATAAATGTTTTCTGTGCTTTTGGATCCTATTTCTTGATATCACTGAAATGTTTGTTTTGAGATCAAGCCAAATGCTCTAGATCAAATATATGTACAACTTCACCCTTTAATGTGGGATATCATTTTTCTTCATGAAAAGTGCAAAATCCCTAAATAGCACGAAGCCTCCTACTAAAAAACCTGAAAAACAGAACTAAAACATCCTAGCAGACTTAATCCGTTGACTAAGTCCAGCGTCAAGAACTCACTCATTTCTTCATTCTCAATCTGCCCAAAGTAGCCCTGAGGTAAGATGATCACCACCTTTGCAATGCAGAACAAAATGCCTAGTAAATAGCACATTAAGGATGGACGTCCTCATGCACCTCTGCCTATCAAATTTTTTAAACATTATTACAACCAAGGAAGTAGTGATACATTAATTTTTTTAAGTCTAAGAAACAAAGACATAGGGAAAAAAATTATTGACCATTTAAGACAGCAGTTCTCAACCTGTGGGTCGTGACCCACTGGAACTGTAATGAAGGGCTGCAGCATTGGGAAGGTTGAGAACCACTGATTTAGAAGATCTCCCATTGGAAACCCAGCTGCCTGGCTTCCAAAGCACCACTTGAAACCACTTACCATATCGTCTCTATGAACTGTGAAGGTCATGTGGGAAATATGGCTTATAAACTTTTTTCTGAAGATTTGGCTTAGAGATATCAAGATATCTTTTTAAAATTGATTTTATAAAATCATAACTTTGTACATTGATGCATTTATGGGGTTCAGGGTACTGCTTCGATATACAATGTGAAATGCTTCCATTGAACTAAGTAACACATCTATCACAATTATACTCATTTCTTAATAGTTTTATCTTTATAGATGGTGAAGTGTGTCAAGAAGGGAGAGTGAAAATATTTATGCAAAATTTCAGAAATACAGTAGAACCACCCAAAGGGCTGTAAAAAACTGGTCAACATATGATGATAGTCAACATAAGGAACTAGGCCTATTGCACTGATATAAATATGTACTTTACTTTCTGTAATAAAAACTCAACAGAGTTGAGGTCAACTCAATGAGGTAGTCAATGTAGGGAGGTTGTCAACTGTGGGGGTTTGACTGTACAGCTAGCAGAGTGAGGCACCAAGAGATGACACTGCATTTTGATTTGCCTCCAACTGGTTTATTAAACATGTAGAAGCTACTCATTGATGTCTGTCTGAATCTGAAGTTCACAATCAATAAGACAAAACCAGAGGTTCTCTAAATTTCTAGTTCTCTATAAACTCCCAAACGTAATCTCCAAAAGACTGGTACTAATTTCTGTAATGATGCTTTCATTTTTAACTGTACTTTCCCTTATACAATAGAATGGCTATGATACAACAGAGGGTTTGAAAGACATTTTCACATGGAAATTAAACCAACCAAATAATCTATTAACAGATTATTTATTGAGTGTGGACCACATGCCTTATGTGATGTTGGCAGACAGATGACAATTCTGGTATTCTTACTGACTTGCCAAATGACTTTGTTTAATCACCCGAAATGTTAATATCTGAATTAATCGACAAAATAAAAATTATATTACTTTAAACTTAAAAAGTTTTTAAAACTATAATCAGTAAGTAAATATTGGAAAATCAATTTGTCTAAAAATGTTTCAAATATACAAAGTTGTAGTTTTGTTTTAAAAACGTTATCCTTCACCTTCTGGCATAAGAGAAAAAACTTTTATTCTCCCAAGCAAAGAAGGTATAATGCTTTTCAAATTTCGTCTCTATCATAGAACTATCTTAACGCGAGATGAGTTTTTCCATTAAGAGTTTCCCTATCCTTTGACCTTACTATGCTATTTCCCTTAGGTACTAACATAGCATGGTAATTACCTGATTTCCTATATAAACCTGAATATTTCTTAGAAATAAACAGTAGTTAATTTACATAAGAGATACATTAAATAACTATCTACCAAAATGGAAGAATTTTATATATATATATATATACACACACACATACACACATATTTCTCAAATGAATTTTATTCTTAAAAATGTAGAATTAAAATTGATATGTTGTATAATATATTTATTAGACATGTCTAAGGGTGAGAGAAAAGCAAAAAAGTAAAATCAAAAAGCCTAAGAGAAACATTAAATTTATAATATTATTTTAATAATTACCAAATAAAATAAAATCCCTGGTCAATGTTCTGGTTACTTTTCTCAATACCATGCAATATGAAAGCAAGCTTTGAAGAGTATTCTGGAGAAAAGTGGTCTCTGTGGAATTGTTAGTTGAGTTTAATTCTACAGATCCTCATTTGTCCTATTGAAATGTGTTAATGTGTGGTTGTACCTCATAAAAATAGTTTACCCTTGCTTGTTGATAAATTTTCCATCACTACCTTTCATCTAAAGATCAAAAAGCATTTTCAAAAACAAATAAATCTGTGATTTCCCTTTACTAGATAATAAATAGAAGTGAAAAGCTTATCTGGGGCTACAAAGCTAATCAAGAACAATCAGAACCAGACACCAGAATTCCCTTCTTTTAATTTATTTCTCAGAACATTGAAGTTTTCCTTTGTAATTCAGTCATTTATACTAGGTCAGTCACTAATCACTTTAAAAATATGAAGTTGGAGCCAGTTGTACGTCGTGTAACCCATGCATCTATAAAATTAATTCCTTATTAAATAAAAGGAAGATTCAAAACAGAAGTCGTTCAAAAACAGAATCCTTTCCCTAAAATAGTTTCAACTTTCTTTTCCATATGTATTAACAAATGATGCCTGTTTTACTGAAAACAGTTAAAAACCAAGCTTAATTTGGGAAGAAACTCAAAAATATCTCTGGATCAGATTTTTCCCTACTATTTTTTGTGCGTGACTATTAGTTGTAGTTTATAAACAAAATATTGAAATGAAATCAAAGGGTGAGCGATCACTGCAGATTTGTCATACTTTTCTGTACTTTAAATTACAACCTCTTTTTACTCTTCTCCCAGTATGGGAAAATATTTGGGAAGCTATATTTCCTGATGAACCTGAAGTCTCTTTTTTAGAACTGAAATCATTAGGATCCTAGTGAAAACCTACAAACAGAAAGTAGGGTCAAATGTATCAAGGTGCTTGAAGAAAGACGCATTTCTCCCTCTGGTCCCTGGGCCTCACACTCATTTCTCTCAGTACCTCATATATTTTCTTCTCTGTGTGGACTAACCATTGACTTCAAAGGAAAATCATGCAAGGAAAGGATTTGCAGGGTGAGGAAAGAAACAGGAATCTGGTTCCATACATTCTGAGAAACCTACCCACATGACTGGTGATTAACAGTTTGAAGTGGCAAGAAGTTAAGATGAAAGTATACAAATAATTAATGGAATGGAATGGTTGTGACTAGAGATTTTTAAACTCTCTAAGGAAAACTCACACAAGTCCAGGTTTTCATTATTAATGCCTAAGATTCAGATCTCATCAATTGATAATCATCTCCCCTTCATTAGAAAAGTCAGCATAGCAATACCACCGATAAAATATGTCAAGAAGAAAGAGGTCATGTCAGATTTAAACCAAATCTTGGTATCTGAGAAGCGGCATAATAATCTCCTCCAAGGAGATTTACAAAATGAAGTGATGTTCAATGTGAGTTTAAGGGCCTCCCGAGGCAGTTTCCTCCTTCTCTCTCTTTTCAGTTCTTGTTCAGGGTTCCATGGTTATTCACTGTCCAGGTCTGTCTAGTCTCCCCCTCCACACAGCAAGGGAGGCAATCATACTAAAGTACAATCAGTCTATCTTGTCAATGTCAACACTTTCAGCTGCTGCCATGGTATTCAGTAGAGAGACTACATGGTTCAGCATGACATTCAAGCTTATCCATTCTAACACATCCTTACTTTCCCAATCACAGCTTATACTTCCCCTCACATACCCAGTACACTCACCCCAAATAGCTGCCTTCAGCTCCGGTGGTACGTTCTTTCGGGAACATCCATTACATAACCTCATATAACCTCTCTGCTCTTGGGCTACTTGTATTCCTCTGGTTAGGTACCAACCATGTCATCTCCCATCCTTTCATAGTCAACTTGGGTACCATATACCCTCAAGACTGATATGATCCTATAGGCTAGAAATAAACTCTCAATGATAGTATAACAGTATTTCCAACGAAAAGTTTCTTTTTCATATTACTTAGCCAAATGATTTTTTTTAAGTACATTTCAGTCAATTTCACTGCTACTGACTTCAGTATAAATAAAAGGAAAAGAAAACATGTATTTCATTCACAAAGATTTAGGTGGGAAGCTCTGTCCTTTAATTAACAAAGAAATAAGATAACTGAGGTCTTTAACCCTGTTTCCTTGTGTAAGATGAGTCCATTATTGTCAATATTATTAGAGGTAAGGAAGTTTTACTGTAGAACTTGATCCATAGTAGTTGTTCATCTGCTCATCTTTGTATTCCCTGCAGACTCTTAGACATTAGGTCCCCTTTCAATGCTTCTTTTGTAGCAGAGGATTGGATATTAATTCCAGCATGAATGAGAGAGAATACAGGGTAATTCTAGGTAGACCAACTCCTAGAAGAATGGCTTGGCTCCACTATATTGAATATTTCTTGAGAAACTTTGTAATAAGGTACTCCATAATGTATTATATTCAGTGTATTATAGTATCCACTTCTTTTCTAACAATGTGCTATTTTATAATACGTAAAATTCATGCACTTTGTATGTATAGAATAAATCAGAAAGCATACTAAAAGAAATAAGAACAACAAAAGAAAAAATCCTCTAAATGCTTACTATTATGTAACATTTGAAAAAGAACAAATTTTCCCTCTTTATTCTAAGGGGATTTACCTATGTTTTTAATTTTGGAGATTATTTAAAAAAAACTATCAAAATAAACTAGCCACCCAAACAAAGGCAGACCCTCTTTTGATGACAACCTGAGAATTATCAACTTCAGGAATTATTCACAGCATATTTGTAATTCCCAACTGGACTCTCCTTGCCTGCCAGCACACTCTTGGGCCGCATTCTCTCTCTGTTCAGGAAACACAGTCATTTCTACATTAGCCAAAGTGAAATATAATTACAAATGTATATCTCCTGCCAAAACTTCATGATGCGTGCCAAAAACAAATAGACATTGTCTATGGTTGATCTACTGTTTGGGTTTTTCACACCGTGTTCCCCTTGCATTAGCACAGATGATTTCAGGTAACCATATTCTACTTCAGAATAGCAACCTTTTAATCTCTAAAAAATGAAAGCCTTCAAAATATAAATCATGATTTCAATTTATGCACGAAATCTCCTAAACCAGCAATGTCTTCTATGATCCATTTTAACACAATTTGAATGTTTTCCCCTTCTCCAGAAATCTTGCCTAAATGGTTTCAAAGTGACCTTTCTTAAGCAGACTCATTTTTCCAAAAAGGGCCACTTTGCAAAATAAAAGAAAACTAGAGAGGTTGAATAATTTTCCTTATCATTTACCAAGTCCTTGAAGTTTTTACCCTTTTATTACATCAGAAACTAGATCAGATATCTGATAACTTTCACATTCAATTTATGCTACAAGATACAGCCAGTTCTCTGTTGTATTGTGAAAGGGCCATGTCTACCATGCGGGCATTCTTCCATTCCTTTATTCCCCTGTGCCCACCCTTAATGCTCAC
This sequence comes from Arctocebus calabarensis, assembly GCA_963573935.1. Classification (NCBI taxonomy): domain Eukaryota; kingdom Metazoa; phylum Chordata; class Mammalia; order Primates; family Lorisidae; genus Arctocebus; species Arctocebus calabarensis. The sequence goes on along the minus strand of CAUYON010070426.1, from coordinate 18,423 downwards.
TGCCTTCTCCTGTTGGCACCCCAGCCACTACTACAATAATACAACCAAATACAGATGTTTCCTCTTGTTCTAACAACAAGGGAAAACTTCCCAAAGCAGCAAATGAGATCTCCAAACTTGCAGGCGACACAAACTTTCAAGCAACCCCTCCCAACCTGCAGATCCCAGGGAGAAAGTAGGAGACCGCCTGGAGCAACAACCTTGCAGTTTGATCAAAATCACACAATGTTTATGTCCCAGGCACTGTAGTTTCGAAACGGCAGGCAGGCGTCCGTATCCAGAAAGAATGAGACCTTCTGAAAGTAGGTTTCCCTTTCATTTTTATAACATGCAAATTGCCAAGGTTCAGTCAACCGCCTCTAAATGCAAACCTGTATAGTCATAATTTGGCTCTGAATGCTGACTGGGTGATGTGGAATAGTGGATTGTCGAGAAAAATTATCCGCTGGGAAAAGATGAGTCCAGGCTGGACTGACCATCAACGCTGCCCTGTTCAGACCAGACCCTCCCTTCAGCTGTAAATGTGCCCAGACAGCGCAGTGCCAGCCAGGGGTAGTAACTTGCTTCTATCCCTGATCCATGACTATTAAACTCGGTGAGAAGGGGCTGGGTGTTGGGAGGTAGGAAGGCGGTGCTGAGGGAATGCTAATTATCATTTTAAATGCTTTACAAACAGAAAAAAAAAGAATGTCAAAAGAAAGCAGAATGGGAGGTTTGGGGACTCCTTACCGCTTACTGAGTTAAGAAAGGATGTTAGGGAGAGGGAAGAAAGAACGCGTTAGAAGGGAAGGTTAGTGAGAGTCTACATTATCATGATAACGGGAAGGGATAAAACCCACCTGCGGAGGGGATGGCGATGGGCAGGAGGAGGAGGTGGAGGAGGGCTTGCTGCAGCAGCAGGACCGGCAGAAGTTGGGTCACCCACATGGCGCTGCTGGACGGGCCGCGGTCCCACCGGCCGAGGTGCCCGGGAGACAGTCCCGCGCGCAGTCGGTGCCTAAGAGCGCGCGGCGGCGCGGAGCTGCTTTTTATTGCGATGAGCTAAGTTTGTTGTGTGATTAACTGGAAAGATCTAGGTCTGAACTCCCTCTTACGGTAAGAAACTGTTTAACAACAGCCCTGTACTGTCTTCCAGCCCCCTCCTTCCCTCACTCCCCCCCAGCACCACCAAACAGTTCCCCCCAACACACACACCCCGCTCTACCTCCCCCACCCCCTGCTTAGGAACGAAACTTACAAAGAAAAGGTCACCTGGCCCGAGGCCAGCTTCAATTTGGAAGCTGGAGTTCCAGATCCCCGTGGCTCCTACCCGAGCAGGGAAGGGAGAAGCCAGGCTCAGCCCAATAGCTAAATCAAGGCACAGGCAGCGGACCAATTCGCTAAATTTAAACAGGAAAATACATGTGTTTACATATCTATGTGGGAAAAGAGGAAGGGGAAGCAGCAGCAGAAGAAAGCCTAGAGCTGTCTTTCAGCCCAAGGCGCCCCCGCTCCGAATCTGTCTGCTTTCACCGTTAGAGCCGAGCTCTGCCACAGGTCCCAGGTTTGGGGGGAGGGAGGCAGGCGAGGGAGAGGAGCCTGGACAGCGCTGCTAGAAGGAGGTAAGGTGCAGAAGGGTGTGGCTCTGGGGGCTAAACTGGACACACCAGCAAAGCAACAGCACCACAGGGCAGGTAGGAAAACCACCCAGCTAGCTCGGAGCAAGCGGCTTTTTTTCAGAAGCTTGGCTAAAACTTCCACATAGATTGACCCAAAGTATACAAAAGAAACTTGTCTGATTTTTCTGGTGATACTTTTTCTTTAAAAAAGCCTAAGAGCCAGCCAGTGTTCCCTGCCCGTGGCTGGCAGGTAGATCCTTCGTGGCTGGATATCCTAACACACACCTGTACATGTTTGTGGAGGTGGATGTGCGTCCCTTCTGGGGTGAATTTTCAGGGAAAAGGTGTCAAGCCGTAATCAATGAACGTGCCTCTTTTCTCCGGCTCCCTCTGCCCGCGCACACCCAGCAGCCTCTCAAAGTCTAAGCGCGAGGCAGAAGAGCTCGCCTGGGGAGGGTTTGTAGGTATGGAAGCTTCGTGAGATCAGTGCCCAGACCCCTCATTTTATTCAGAGAATTTGTGCACCCCAACGACGTGAACGCTCTGATTCCTTTAAACAAGAGATCTCTTAATTTCCAATGAATGTCAAGGGACAGTTGCCCCCTGCGTATCTCTGATGAGTGGAAACCAGCATCTCTGTGGACAGAGGAGGGAAAGTGGGCGGAGTGTGACAACGACACCTGAGCAGGGGCTGCCAGGCCTGGTAGGCGTGGGGCTAAGATCAGCCCTCATCATTCTTCCCTCCCACGGAGCTTTCCCTGCCATACAGCTCTCTCACCCCTGCAAAAAAATCCCTGCCTGATAAATCCCTGAGGTGGCTGGGATTACCAGACAAGCCAGGGATTAGGAGAACTCTTTGAGGAATCGACTTTATATTACCTTTTCCCTTGGCTAATCCTTCCCTTTTATCGTTTTCTTGCTTACTTAAAAGTCAATTGTCAGCTTCTCTCTAGTGTCCCAGTGTCCATTTTACTTTCTTTTCACTGTCCATTACACTTTCTGGAAAATCTCAGTGGCAATTTTGGTGTATTGTGTGAACATGACTGAATTGTTTCATTGCATCTCTTGTGCTTTATTAGGATTCAGGGGTCAAGAAATGACACCCCCAAATTGAAGGCTTAAGAAGCAGCCTGGACTTTCACCTGCCCTCTGGGCCCCATCCACCCCTGGATCCCCTGTCTCAGTCTAGCCATAGAAACTAGAATTCCTCTTTCCAAAGGTGGTTCACAGAAGCCAGAACCCCATTCCTCCCAAGTTAATCTAAATCCCCAGAATATTATTCTACTTTCCCCTATACCTTTCTATGTAAAACTGGCCAAAAAGAAATCATTAGATCTCCTGGTATGAGGTGTCATCAGACCCCCATTCTGGGGGAGTTCTGCCCTATGTCTAGAAGGAAAGAATTCTGCCCAGGAAGTCCGAAAGTCCTCTAACTAGACAGGCCTTTCTGAGTTTCCCCACTCAATCTATCAACATTCAAGCATAACCTTTTGTCCAATCATGTTTCTACATGACTGTCCATTCTTTATTGAGCATAATCATAAAAATAGACCATTTCCTTTCTATCTTTGGGACTTCATTCTGAAGGCACCCTCGTCACATAAAACAATGAAATAAATTCCTATGACTTTTCACCTAATCTGCCTCTTGTCAATGATTTTCAGCTGACCTTCAGAGGGCAATGGTGATGTTTTCCCTTGGTCCCAACAAGGGATTAAAGCTGTTTTAAAATAAGGTAGATTATTTTGTGAACAAACTTTTGTAAGTAAAGAATGAAAGAGAACATTTTTCTATTCTTTCTATCTCTCAGAGAAAGTAAAGTCAGAGCTATAAGCATAGATACAGTTACAAGTTTGGAGCAAAATTGGTCTGGGATGCAATTCAGAGCAACATAAGAAGTCAAATAAATTTATTTATTAGGTCACATGTTTTCACAATTTTTATTGTCACATTGAGGTGAATTCAACTTAAGCCTATTTAAAATTATGTATTTATATTTCTTTTTGGCAGAGGTTATTTGGTTACTCTTTATGAAAATCTTAGATAACATACACTGAGCTTTTGGTGTATGCTAAGAGCTCTTAAAAATTGTCCTATTTAATACTTACAATAAAATTCAAGGTAGAATTATTATAATTCCTATTTTATAGTCAAGGAAACTTAAGTGAATTATTTTTATTCCTAAATATTTTGTCCAGGATCTCAAAGTAATATGCAAGTGTGAGATTCACACAGATTGGTTTACCAGCCCCAAAGAATGGGGTACATTTTTTTAAGCCCCAGGAGGAAACAGATCAAATGTTCAAAATTATAATGGCCAAAATTACTCTAAAACCGAACCTACAGAAGATACGCAACATTTACAAAATAAGCCGATTTATAAATACAATTTTAAATCTCCCCAAAACTATAATGCAATACCCAAATGAAATGAATTATTAATCATGCCATGATTTTACTTTGTTTAATAACACATGGTCTTTGCTTTTTCTGTTTTCTCCGTCCCCTGGTAATTACCTTTCCATAGACATGCCTCAATTTTCTTGCACATGGCTTTATTGTGCTTTATAGATAGTGTGTTTCTTAGAAATTGAGAGTTTGTGGCCCCTCTGCATTAGATCAATCTTTTGGTGCCATTTTTTTCTTTGAACATTTGCTCACTTTGTGTCATTTCATTAATTCTTGCAATGTTTCAAAGTTTTAAATTATGATGATATCTGTTACTGGGATCTGTGGTCGGTGATCTTTGCTGTTACTCCTGTAATTATTTTGAGGTATCACGGACCACACCCCAAACTTAATCCATAAATGTGTGTGTTCTGATTACTTCACTGACTGGCTGTTCCCCATCTTTCTCCTTCTCCTGGGGCCTCCCTATTCCCTGAAATAGGACAATATTGAAATTAGGCCTATTAAGCCCTACAGTGGGCTGTAAGTGTTCACCCAAAGGAAGAGTCCCATGTTTCTCACTGTAAACCTGAAGTTAGTAATGATTAATTTCAAGGAGGCGGGCATGTCTAAAGATGAGATAGGCCAAAAGCTAAGCTTCTTATGCCAGTCAGCCAAGCTGCGAATGCAAAGGAAAAGTTCTCGAAGAAAATTGTAAGCGCTATTCCATGGAACACACAAATCACAAGAAAGCAAAACAGCCTTATTGCTGATGTGGAGAAATTTGAGTGGTCTGGGAGGAAGATGAAACCAGCTATAACATTCCCTTAAGCCAAAGCCTGAGACAGAGCAAGGCCCCCAACATGAAGGCAGGATCCTTCATCGGCAAAAAGATTGTGTATGAGTTACTAAAAGCATAGATGATCGTTAGCATTTTTTAGAGATAAAGACATTAAGGTATTTACATTGTTTTTTAATACATAATGCTATTGCACATGTAACAGACTGTAGTACAGTGTAAACATAAATTTTATATGTCCTGGGAAACCAGAAAATTTATGTAACACACCTTATTGAGATACTCATTTTACTGTGGTAGTCTGGAATGGAACCCATCATATCACCGAGGTTTGGCTGTACTACTTAAATGTTAAACAGTTGGAATAAATCCCCTCCCCAAAATCTGTTTGAAAAGTGTTTGATAAAAAAACTTACAAAGAGAATACTTGAAATGCTACAATTTTTGCATTGACTCAAATGCTAGATGAATACTCTCTGTCATACCACATATGATAATGTCATTTTAAATCTGGGCTGTGATTGAGGGCTCTAGTATCCCACGTAAACTAGATGGGTTAAATGGAAAATTGTACTTTGTTGCATTTTTTTTAAAGGCTGCCCTTGGTTAAACACACACACAAATAACTTGTCTTCAAAATCTCGTGTTTCTCAACTGCAAGTCATGTTTATAAAATTGTACATTGGGATAAGCAGACCTGCCCTTGGACTCTACAGAGTGCTAATGAGTTTCGTGCTTTCACACTGAGCATTTCGTTTCTGAAATGCCTGGCACATGCCAGGTGCTATTCTGTTTGCTGCTGCCACTCCTAGAGGTTCAGTTTCTTCATGTTTCTGGTTTTAAATCCCACCTCAGTCACTTACTAAATCCATTACTATAATAATCAAGAAAGAGAATCATTCTCCTACCACCCAACTGGCAAACTGGGTGCCAGGTACTGTGCTGAACATGTTATCTGCATTATTATGATCTCCTTTAGTCTGCCCTCTTGCCCTGGGGTGGGGGAGTATGTATATTTCAGTTAATTATTATTATTGTCACTGATTTACACAAAAGGAAATCTAGGTCAAACTTGTAATAAAGTAGGATTCTAAGCCATCAGCTTTATAGGTGTTAAGTCACTGCTATCAAATATGATGCCACATTGAAGGAGATCCAGATTAATAAAGATCCAACATTCTTTTCAGCTTTAGAAATTGATTATTCTACTTATCTGAACTCTTTAATAGTCACCATACTTCTACACAGCTCTTCCCTTCCACATCTAATAAGGAAACACTTGTGTGACCTTTATCAATCATCTTTCCTACATGGCCATATCTACCCATTCTGTACCTTTTTGTTGATCTACTCGCTCAGTGGTCACTTTTTATCTATAGGCCTTCCCACTGAGTAATTTATAGTGACCACCCTTCATGTAGGAAGTATTGCAAAATTCATAACAATTTGAATTAGATAGGAAACATTTTTAAACGCATGAAGTAGAGATGAAAAACACATGATGCAAGCAGGCACGTGACGTATTTATTAGCAAAATCATTGAGGAGTGGGTGCAATGTCCATGCAGAGACCTGTGTCTGTGCCGTCTCAAGTGGTCCCTATAAGCCATACGTGGACACGTAAATTTAAAATTAAATTAATTAAAATTCAAACGTAGCTTCCTCCATTGTGCTCAGTAGCCACAGGAGTGTGGTTGGTGGCTCCGTAATCAACAATGCAGATATAGATTATTTTCCTGATTGTGGAAAGTTTTCTTAAATAATACCAATATTGTCAAGATAACTGGTGCTTATGGGCTTAAAGGTATACAAAAGAGTTACTGCAAAGTAAGTTCAGCCTGAAATCCCCTCTCTTCCTTTCGACCAGTATTTTATAGAGCATGAAGAATAACAGGTATTTGATTACTTTGTCTTTTGAGCATAAGTAACAATGACAGCAGATAGCTCATTGTTTGGAGAATATGTCAAGCACATGCTACAGACACAGTCCTCGAAATAAAATGGTTATGAGAAAAATGTTTTTAAATAGTTACTTTTAACAAAACACCTGTCTCCTGCAGAATGTGATGCAATCCATACAGTCAAGCATAGAGTCTCTGGAAATGTTGCAAAGTCTTTGTCTATTACCTAATAAAAATGGCCTAAATGAAAGCAATTGACAGGACTTCAGGACACATTATAAACTTAAGTTAAAAGTTTTTTCTTATTAATTCACTATTGATTAGCCACTCAAAAGACTCAAATGGTTGCTTAATCAAATCATAGACTCAGCCACTCACCCATGACTTGTGCCACACTCCCAGGAAAACTGTAACAGAATTTGTGGTGAGACCACAAAGCAACATCCAGGAAAATGACAGCAACAGTTAAAGGGCATTATCCCAGGGTAAGGGTTGTCATGTGTGTAAAAATAGCAGGGTCATTTCTTCTCTAGAAATGTGCCATATATAGTTACGCAGAAATCATTTTTTTTTCATGTAGTTCACCATGTCTATAAAGTAATAGCAAGGTACATATTCAAAAATCCTTCTCAAACCAAAAGGAAAGTCATGACTTGAGCTGTGCTTTGCCTTTGGGATTAAACAGAGATAGGCGTTGAGAACACCAGGAAATCTGAGCTAAAACTTAACTCTGATGCTGCATTTTCAGTTTTCTTTTCAGAGACACGAGGGGCCATTTTCTGGATCCAGGGGGCCTAGTTAACTAACACTCATCACCTTGTGCTTAGAGGCCAGCTTTTATGTATTTCCAGGTGTTGGTTGTTTTGTTAAATCTGGATTGCCCCCAAACTTATAAAGCCTAAGCTCTCCACACCTGGTAAGTTGGACACTGGCATATTAGTCTAGCAAATGAATCTGAGGAATCTATTTCTTTTTTGCTCAGTTTAATATCCAATGATAATAAAATCATTAATGTAAGAAAACTGAAATATTCACAACAAAGTACTTTACAAAGTAACTGTTTAACCCATTTATATTGCATCTTAAAAGCCATGTAATAAAATTGAGGTTTCCTTTTCACTCTGTGTACATGTTCATGTTTATTGTGGTCTGGGGGATAACTGAGGGCAATTCCCTTTACCAGATGGCACTCAATACCAGGAATTACATTTCAATCCTGGAGGAAAAGGCTCGTCCTGGTGGAGCACTGGTTTTTTTCTGGGAGCGGGGGAGATGAAGGATGTTTCTTTATAATATATACTGTACTGTACACAGGTCATCTGGTGTATTGCCCCTATTTATGAATTACTAAAAGAGCTATCTCACTAAAGCTGTGACTGCATGGTCCCATAAGATTCGTTGATCTCAGTAAATTTTTAAACAGCTGAATTTCAGTGTAGTTTATTCCTAAGGAGGTAATGTAGTTGAATAGGTTTTCTTTTTTTTTTCTTTGCAATTAACATGCATTTTATTATTCTTCATTACATTATTTCCCCTCACCCCCCAGTGGTAAGACAGAATCTATTCACAGAAAAGAATACAGAAAACACTAAAGCTCCTGGTAGAGAGAGAGAACTCCAGTGGGGAGAGAGAAGCTCTCTCCGTTTCTCTCCCGGTCTTTCCCCTTCTCCTCCTTTAGGCCTTTAGTCTCAGGGTATACATAGGTGCATGGGTTCTCTGGCCAGGAAACGAATGAGTACAGTCCCTTCCGCTAGGGGCAAGGTGAATGAATGTATCAATGAATGGATACAGTCCATTTATGGAATTGAGGCCTAGGAAATTCACAAGAAATTGACCTAGGCATAGGAGATGGGGGTTCCACATTTAGTCCTAAGTGTGAAGGAGACACCAAGGCACAGGTGTCTCCTCAGCAGTTGTCCAGGCTTTTTGGCAATTACTAAAATGTCATTTTATTTCAACTGGGTTGTACCCTTTTTTCAGGCAGCCACTTAGCTGTCAATATGTAAACATGTATTAAGTTGTTTGGACCTAATCGGTCCATAATGGAATTGTTAGGTATTAGTTTTGACCTAGAAATGTCATGAAAAACTCACCAAGACATAAAGGGCTCAGTAGACTTCTGAGTTTGCAATGCCTGCCCCAGGCTGTTTACCCTCCCAGACTTTTACCCATATCATTACCAAGTTCGAAGCATCCAGGGTTCATCCAGCAAACTCTCATTTATCCTTCAAAAAGACTAGCTTGGATTCAGCCTCCTCCAAGGAGACTTCCTTGACTTTCATAGATGGAGGTGCTGGTGGACGAGTGTGGAACGACACCTGCATCATAGTGAAGTCCCTGTTCTCTGACAGCATTCTGCGCACAGAAATGCTCATCAAATCACAAAGACTTCAGTCCTTTGTGGAAGGTGTCCCCCAGAAGAAATCCCGGAGTCATCCCTGACTTCTGTCTTGCTTTCAAACCTCATATCGGATCTGTCAGCAAATCCAGACTCCAACCTCCTTCATCATCACCACCTCTCTGGGCCAAGTCACCATTTTCTGTCACCTGACTTGTTTCAACAGTCTCTTGGGTGATCTTCCTTTTTCCACCCTGGCCCCTCTTCAGTCTCTTCTCAACATCCAGAGAGATTCTTTTAAATATAGGTCGCGTCAAGTTACTCTATTCAGAACCCTCTAATGGCAGTAAAACTGTGAGGGACAGGGCCCCGTCACAGGGGCCTTGTGACTCCGTGCTCTTCAGAGCTTCAGCACTCTGCCTTCACATCCCGTGTGCTCCCTACCATGCATGCTCCCCGGCCAAGCCCACTGCTCACACCGGGCACAGCCACTTGCTGATCCTTCTGCCTGAGCACTCTTCCTCCAGAAGGCTGTGGGCGACCCTCTCGCTACCTTCAGGCATCAACACTGATACTCTTTCTCAACAAGGCCTCCCCTGACCATCCTAGTCACTATTTCAGCCCCACCCCCAACACACCTTACCCCCCAGCCCTGCTTTATTTTTCTCCTTAGCATGTATGGTTATCTAATATATTATGTGTTTTATTCATTTATCCCGTTTATTGTCTGACTCTCCCATTAGAACATAAACTCTGGGAGGGCAGGGACTTTTGTCCTCTTTATCTACTGCTTCATTCTCAGAACCTAGAATGGTATCTAGGACTAGAATGGGTTAAATGAATGGAAAAGAAAACTGGAGAGGGGGAAAATAAATGGTATTGGCACGGAGTTAAACAAATTGATCAATGGAAAATGGAGCAGAATGGAAAGCCCGGAAATGGACTCCCACATACACGAGCCCTTGATGCATGACCCCAGGTGCAGAGCAGTGGGGGAAATGATAGACCTCTCCACACACGGTGTTCAGGTGATTGGGAAATAATGAAAGCAGACCCCTAGTTCCAGCTAAAATAAAGATCTAAATGGGAGCACCAGAATGACAAACCTTTGACCATAATACTGGAAAATAATTTCGTGACTTCAGAGAAAGGATTTCTAAAACAGGACACAAAAAGCACTATCTATACAGGAAAAAACACATTCGGACCTGATAAAATGAAGAATGTCTATTTTCTGAAAGACACTATAAAGAGAGTTAAAAGACAAGACTGAGGTAGGGGAAATATTCGAAACATGTAAGTGGCAGGAGGCTCAGATTAAGAACTTCTACAACCAAGAGTAAAACCATCATTAGAAAATGGGCAAAAGACTTAAATAGGCACTTCACAGAAGTGGAAATCCAAATGGTCAATGCACATTTAAAAAGTTGTTCAACCCCGCTCAGCGCCTTGTGGCTCAACGGGCTAAGGTGCCAGCCACGTACACCTGAGCTGGCTGGGTTCGAATCCAGCCCGGGCCCACCAAACAACAATGACGGCTGCAACCAAAAAATGGCCGGGCGTTGTGGCGGGTGCCTGTAGTCCCAGCTACTTGGGAGGCAGAGGCAGGAAACTCACTTGAGCCCAGGAATTGGATGTTGCTGTGAGATGTGATGACATAGCACTCTACCCAGGGTGACAGCTTGAGGCTCTGTCTCAAAAAAAAAAAAAAAAAGTTGTTCAACCTTATTAATAGTAAAAAAAAATGAAAACCAAAATGAATTGTCTACCAGATCACAAAAATACTTAAAGCTCATAACATGAAATGTTGGCATAGACAAGTGGTTCCCAACCTTCCTAATTCCTCCTAATGCCACGACCCTTTAATACAGTTCCTCACATGTGGTGACCCCCAACCATAAAATTATTTTCATTGCTACTTCATAACTGTAATTTTGCTACTGTTATGAGCCATAATGCAAATACCTGATATGCAGGATGTATTTTCATTGTTACAAAGGGGTCGCAAACCACAGGTTGAGAACCGCTGGCATAGATAAAGAACAAGGGGCACATGGTGGCCTTACTTTTGTCCATTTAACTGGGAAATCATTCCAAGTCCATATATAAAGAGCCTGCTTGTCCTTTGTTACAGCTGCATAGTATTTTGCTGTACGGTGTTTTTAATTTATTTAACCAAGGACAAAGTCCTTTATCCCAAATACCTGCTGCAGCACCTGGTACGTAAGGAAGACCTCTTTTAAATATTTGACAAATAAATACCTCTACCTTCAATACTACTATGAGAAAGAATATGAAATCGACATGAAAAAACCATGAGTGCAATATGTAACATAAACATTAAACATAGGAAATTTTTTTAAAAGGTAATTCAGGCAACAAAGGGGATATGATGTCTAAGAACCCAAGTTCTGGAGTCAGACTGCCTGGGTTGGAACCTCAACTCTACCACTCACTGGCTATATGACCTTGGGCAAGTTATGTACTCTGGCTGTGCCTCTGTCACCTTTACATGGGAATGACTTGTTGAGATAATGCATAGGAAGCACGTGGCACAGTTCCTGGTACATCCCCAGCACTCAGTACAAGTCAGACATTATTTTGAGAGGGGGCTAACCAGGGGCGCCTCGTGGAAGAGTGTTTCAATGAGGAAGGAGGAAAGTGGCATTGATGGGACAAATATCTCAATGGGAAGGAATGCCATGAACAAAGATGTAGAGACAGGATCCACCAGGACAATATGGGAGATGTCGACAGATTTGTAATTGGGGCATAGACATCCTCCTCAGGAGTCACAAAAAAATGAGACTGGTCATATGTACACTGTGATAGTGGGTCGAACTCTGGGATTAATACCAGTGTAAGTCAGAGGCATGGCATATCAATATCTCTGTTCAAGAAGATAACTTTAACAAGGAGTGGCCAGGACGGATTGGACAAGAGAAAGGCCAGAGAGAAGGACAGGAATTTTCTTTATTGTGTTCTAATACCGTGTTCCTACTCTGTTGTTGATTTGGGCACTTCACAAATTGTATCTTGATTCATCTCCACTTAACTCTGTGATATAGGCGTTATTAGCCCTACTGGAGAAATAACCAGACTTGAAGAGGCCAAGTAAATTGTCCATGTTTGGAGAACAAGAACTGGAAAATTAAATAGAAACCCAAAGTTGTCTGACTCCAAAGCAGAGATGTGCTGGAGCTGATTTATTAAGGCTTGCAAGAGCTGATAGTTAAAATTCCAGCGATTTTGTGAGCATTTATTAAACACAGACATTATTAAAAATTAGATGATATAAACTTATGGTTAAATAAATTACATTAAAAATAAGGTAACAGATACTCAAAATTTGTCACTTTCTAATTATTGCTACTTTTTCTCTTCTTTCTTTCTTTTTTTTTTTTTTTTTGCAGTTTTTGGCTAGGGCCAGGTTTGAACCCACCACCTTTGGTATATGGGGCTGGTGCCCTCCTCCTTAAGCCGCAGGCACCACCCATATTTCTCTTATTTCTGTAGGATATAAATACAATATAATTTCCCAACTCCAAGTTCAATAGGATCACAACATGAGCTTGAAACTGAATAAGACTGATAAATTCACAACACAGCAATTGGAGTATGCTACAATTAGTGCCTTATTTATCATTCTATTGATTATCTAGTATTAAGAAGGTGATAGGAAAATGTTAATAATATATATTAAATTTAAAAGTGTGTCATATCTACAGCTGTTACATTTTGTATCACACAATAGATTGAGGAAATATTCTTCCAGTATTAGAAAACTGTTTTCTGATTCAGCAAAGTCATTTATTGGCAAGTGAGTTAAGTTCCAACATATGTCTTTGCTGTTCCACTTTGATTTTATTTATTCACGTAAAAAAAAATTAACCAACATTCATGTCAGAGCTGTACTCATTTGTCAACTGCAACCATGGGTTGCTTATGAATACAGAGTTCAGGAAAAATCAACAAAAGCATTCTGTAAGAATCAATTGACTATATGATCCTTTACAACATAGAGTATGAGTTACATACAAGAATACTTACCATTATTGTGCTTCACAAATATGGCATTTTTATAAATTGAAGGTTTATGGCAATCCTGCATCAAGCGAGTCTATTGGAGCCATTCTTCCAAAACCATGTGCTCTGTGTCATGTTTTGGTAATTATCACAATCTTTCAAACTTGTTCATTATTATTATATCTGTTATAATGATCTAGGATCAGCGATCCTTGATGCTGCTATTGTATTTGCTTTGGGACACCATGACGCACACCCATATAAGATGGTGAGCTTAATAAATGTTGCACGTGCTCTGTGCAAAACTGAGCCATTCCCAAACAGTCATTCCCCATCTCTCTCTCTCTTCTCAGGCCTCCCTATGCCCTGAGACACAGATCAAACAGCTTCTTATTGGAAGAGGAAGCCATTGTCAAATAAAGGAGAAAAGTCAAGCTTTTAAAGGATTAAAGTTAATTTTATTCAGAAGTCTTACTGAAACCATACACCCAGGTCTGCAGCCCAGAGAGGTCTTTTAGAGAGGTCCCATCAGACTCCTCCAAAGCTATGGTTCAGTTCAGAGTTCAAATACAGGTGGTGAAGATTAAGTGCAGGCAACATCCCATCAAAGATGGAGTGTGAGAGTACATTTGGTTATAGATGACAGAAACATAAACCTAGCCTTGTCAGACATCATCTTTTGAGTAAGAAAAAGCAAGGACCAGGGTCGTTTATTTTTAAGGACTATAGTGACTCAGGCAAGAGATACAGGGTGTTGTGCGCTCTACCCAGTTTTGTCTTCAAAGTGTCTTTCTGGAGAACTGTATGTCATTGCAAAGAGGAGGTCAGGGACTTTGTGAAATGGTGCTGGCAAGCAGAAATGAGCAAGCATGGTTTCTTACTTTTGCTACTTTAGCTCATACCATCTAGCTAGATAGAAGTCAATGCCTGGCTTCAAAGGACAGGGTGACTCTCTTGGTGGTGGCCAGTGCAGCTGGTGATGCTAAGGGGAAGCCACTGCCCATTGGCCATTCTGAAAATCCTAGAGCCCTTAAGAATTATGCTAAATTTACTCTGCCTCTGCTTATAAATAAGGCAATAAAGCCTGGATGACAGCACATCTATTTATGGCTTGGTTTACTGAATATTTTCAGCCTACTGTTGAGAACTAGCGCTCAGAAGTAAAGATTCCTTTCAAGAAAAATATCACTGCTCGGAGCGGCGCCTGTGGCTCAAAGGAGTAGGGCGCCGGCCCCATATGTCGGAGGTGGTGGGTTCAAACCCAGCCCCAGCCAAAAAAACTGCAAAATAAAAAAGAAAAATCACTGCTGGTTGACAATGGACCTGGTCACCCAAAAGCTCAGATGGAGATGTATGAGAAAAGTCATATCTTCATGCCTTCCAACATAACATCCATTCCATAGCTCATGGTTCAGGAGCAATTTTAGTTTTAAATCTTATTATTTAAGAAATCCATTTTGTAAGGCTATAGGTGTTATAAATAGTGATTCCTGAGATGGATCTGGGCAAAGGAAATTGAAAACCTTCTGAACAAGATTCACCCTTTTAGATGCCATTAGAAACATTCACGATTCATGGGAGGAGGTAAAAATATCGGCATCAACAGGAGTTTGGAAGAAGTTGGTTTCAGTCGTCATGGATGACTTTGAGGGATTCAAGAGTTGGGTGGAGGAAGTAACCGCAGTTGTGGTGGAGATAGTAAGAAAAGTAAAATTAGAAGTGGAGCCCGAAGACGCAACTGAGTTACTGCAATCTCATGAAAGAATGTGAACAGATGAAGGGTTTCTTTTTATGGATCAGCAAAAAAAAAAAAAAAAAAAAAGGTGGCTTCTGGAGATGGAATCTACTCCTAGTGAAGATGCTATGAACATTGTTGAAATAACAAAAAGAGATTTTGAATTTTCCATAAACTTAAGTTGATAAAGGTGTGGCCGGAGTTGACGGACTCCAATTTTGAAAGAAATTCTGCTGTGAATAAAATGCTATCAAACAGCATCACAGAGAAATTTTTTGTGAAAGGAAGCTGATTGCTGTGGCAAACAACATTGCTGTCATAGTTTTAGAAACCTCTACAGCCACCCAAATCTTCAACCACCCCTACCCTGATCATTCAGCAGCCACCAACATTACGGTAAGACCACCCACCAGCCTCATTGAAGGTACAGAAGATTGTTAGCATTTTTGGGCAATGAAGTATTTTTAAGTTAAAGTACATCGGATTTTTAGACACATACTATTGCACACTTAATAGACTACAATGTAATGTAGAAGTTTGAGTTTTAGATGCATTTGGAAACCAAAACATTTATGTGATTTGCTTGGTTGTAATATTCACTTTATTCTGGTGGTCTGGAACTGAACTTGAAATATCTTTCAGGTATGCCTGTATTTAATATTATCTGTAAATTGTGTTTACACATCCTTTATATCAGTAAAGTTGATAAGTAACACATTTTACACTTAACCGCATGCCACTGTTCGAAGTTGTCGTATCACCTGGCCTCCTAAGTGGAGAAGGAGAACAGCCATGATTCTCCACATCAAGTTAATTAATACCAACCCCCACCAAGCATAGTATATTTATTTTTGGCAAACTATGTTATTTTCATCTGACCTATTCCCTGATTTTCTTCTAGGTCCTTGAAATACATCACTGCTTATTCTCGGCCCCAATTATGCAAGTATGTAAGACGTCCTCTAAGTCTGTAAATAGTAATTTTCTGACTTTGCCTTTTCCTTCAACATACTGATTCATCGATTCTAGGATGCATATTTTTTCACATTTTTACATCTCTGAAATTGAGAAGCCTCTTCCAGCCACTGTTGGCCAGGCAGCAGCTGTGTCACTGCCTTCCCACGGGTGAACGTGGCTGTGGCTGTTACATTGGCATCGCTGTCGCTGAGTTTGATTGCTGTTTAAGATGGCTTTTAAAAGATTTCTCACTGAAACTAAAGGTTACTGTAGTGAAGCAAGGCAGGGAAATGGAGAAACAGGAGGAAACTGACAGTAATAAAGTAAACATTTCACTTTGGAAGAAGGACAGAAATTCCGACTTTTCTCATAAAGTCCGACAAAGCTCCATAGGACGTAAGAAAAGACAAGACTCACAATTATGTGAAGTTTAACTCCAATTCATCTTGACATACATACAAAAGCAATGTCGCCATAAACCAAGCAATTGAAGCAAATGAAGGTGGGGACAACTGCCAAAGCCGTTGAATGAAAGAAATCTCAAAGTAATATGAAGCTGATAGGATCATTTCCTGTATCACCCAGGACCATTCTTACGCATTGCTTCATATTTGGTTGGCAGCTTCCCCCCCTCTCTGGTTTATAAAATGATGGTGCATTTTATGGTCAGTGATATTTGAGACTTGCTTAAAACTGGCTACTAGTTTCCCTCACCATTTTATATTAAATATTATACATTGCTTTGCATGTATATATGTTGTGTGTTTTAGTGTTTCACTTGAGAAATGCAATAGCTACATTAAGACCAAAAGATTTCCTCCACATGTGATCTGTCTTACCGGCATCACACCTCTCTGTGATCTTACTCTCTTAAAAATATAAACATAAGACTCAACTTCTTTTTAAAATTGCTTTTCGATTGAAATATACACAGAAAAAATGCAAACGTTGTAACTGTGTAGCTCAATGTATCGTCACAAAGTGAACACCATCCAGGTTGTGAAATGAAATTAATAGCACCTCAGAAATGCTCTGTGGGTCCCTAGCAGTCCCCAAGTCTACTCTGATCCCCAAAGATAACCACCATCCTCACTTCTAACACCATAGGTCAGCTTTGCCCATTTTAATACTTCTGTACATAGAATGATACATATTATTTTACTTTCGGCTTCTTTAACTCAATAATGTTTGTGAAATTTATTGAAGTTATTGTACGTAACTTTAGCTCACTTGTTTTCATTGCTGTGTGTTATTTTATTTCATGAATATACAACAATTCTTTATCCATTCTACTGCTGATAGATATTTGGGCTGTTTCCATGTTAGAGCTATTTTGAATAGTGCTGCTGTAAACATTCCTGAAGCTGTCTTTTCCTGCCTCCATTAGTACATTTTTGTCAGATACATACTAGGAGTAGGATTAGTGGGCCAGAGGAATGTGCGTGCTCCATTTTAGTAGATATTGCCACACGCCTTTGATCTATGACAAAGGTATCGATGTCCTTACCTCATATTATGTATACATAAAAATTAATTCTGGGCGAATTTCAATACAAGAGTGCTAAATCTTGATAACTTGGGAGAATATACAGAAAATATTTGAGAAAGCACTTCATTATTTATTTATTTATTTATTATACCCCATACTTGAAGTCTCAGCTGAAATGCTGCCACTTTTCCAAGGCTCCCTCATGCTCCCCAGCCAGAGGGCTGAATCCACCTGCTCCGTCCCTCCGGACCATGGTCCTCAGGGCTCTGCAGCCCTCAGCTCCCTCATCACTCTGCCCCTCGTGATGGGGAGCTCCTTGAGGGCTGGATCCACATCTGACTCCGTTTTTATTTTCCATACTAGAAAACCAATTCTTGTGCTGAAAACGGGTTAAAAAAAAAAAAAGGAAGGAAATTTATTCTGCCTTTCCTATGGGAACTATAAATATAGATAACCAAATAGCTAGTGAGAAATTTCTCTTTGTGGAAATAGTCCAGCTAATAAATAAAGAAGGAATGATAAAATTGAGGTATTCCCATTTTGTATCCCATAAAGGACTGATAATGGATTGAACACTACAGTTGATATCCCAAAAGGAGAGATGACCTTATATGTTGGTCTCGAAGAGACCTCAAAGAGTCCTGGCTCCTTTTCAATCAAAAAGGAACTTAAAAGAAATATATGGTATGGAAGAATATCTTAAATAATAACACAGGCACGTGATCATCACAAATAATAACACATACGCACGTGTCCGATAGAACAAATGACTTGGTTTCATCTTATACAAATTGCAAGGAAAAAAAAAAGAGACAGGTGGCGCCTGTGGCTCAGTGAGTAGGGCACTGGCCCCAGATACTGAGGGTGTTGCTAAACTGCAACAAAAAAATACCTGGGTGTTGAGGCAGGCACCTGTAGTCCCAGCTACTCCGGAGGCTAGGGCAAGAGAATCGCCTAAGCCCAGGGGCTGGAAGTTGCTGTGAGCTGTGAAGCCATAGCACTCTACTGAAGGCGACAAAGTGAGACTCTGTCTCTGAAAAAAAAAAAGAGAGAGGAACACACCTACGGTGCATCTTAGCAGGGTACTGGTGAAACTTATTAAAGGTAGAGTATCAATGTCTTTATATAGTGATCAAGAAAATGCCATGAAGGCTATCTGTAACAGTACGATCAAAACATTTCTGAATGTATAT